>JXCR01142437.1:15759-34212 GCA_002079205.1 Phalaenopsis hybrid cultivar | reverse complement strand
CCGATGGACAAAGGAATAAGACAGCTACCCAACAGCTAGGGGCTCAGGAAAGCTAGCATGGAATGAATAGATCTCTTGAGAATCTAATCCTATGCAAAAAATGAAAGAGAAGTAGGAGCCATGCAACAGATGATGATGGTGGGATTTTCTATTTTGTGTGTGAGGGGTGTGGAAGGGATAAGGAAAGGTCATTACATGGTTTATGAAATGCAAAATGAGAAGGGGAGGGCATTGATATTGTATGGGAGTGTGCATGTTATCACGAAGATAAATGGTGCTAATAGTACAATTGTTAAACCTCAATGCATCTCATGTAGTTTTCATAATTCAAGGGAAGAACTGACCCTCATTTGTGCATACAGTGCATAATGTTGATATTAATGTCGATACCAATGTTGCAAAATTCTAAATATAAGCAAAACTCCCAAACCACGCAGGATGTCACAATCCTAACCTGAACTACAAAATTTTCATTTTTTCCAATCAGATCAAAAACTATGCCCTGTTTGAGATCACTTTCTGTTTTTTGTTTTTTACAGAAAACAAACCCAAAAATATTATTTGTTTATTCATGCTTTGTTTTTTTTTTCAATTTTGTTTTTAAAACACATAATGCTTGTTTTCAAAACATCAAAATACAGAAATTGTGTTTTTGTTATTTTAAAAACAAATTTTTTGGAGCATTATCTATGCAAGGCTTCGCCGCCCGCCCACCGCTACAGCTGCCACCCGCCTACTGCCGCAGCCACTGGTCCTCGCTCGCCATCCGCTTCCCGCAGCCCACCGCCAACTGCCCTAGCCTGCTGTCGGCCCCCACCAGCAACCAGCAAACACTCACCAGCGGTCTGCGGGCCACAGGCCGCTGCTGTCCTCCGCCACAAGCCACTGCCAGCTGCAGTCACTGCCAGGCATCTGCAGCCTTCCTGCCCGCCGCCTACTCAAAGGTAATAATTTGTGTTGGGTAGAGTAAGAAAGACTTCGTATATGCAATGGGCGGCAGAGCTTAACATTGGAGTGCACGTTGACCCAACTATTTTATAAAAAATATATTTTTTTCTTTAAAAAAAATAAAAGATACTCGATCAAATTTGTTTTATATATTTTTTTAAAAAACATATAAATTATAATAATACCAAAAGTATTTAAAAAAAAAAGAAAACAGAAAACAAAACAAAAATAAAATAAACTTAAAACAAAAACAAAAATAGAAAACAGAAATGATCCCAAACAGACGCCAAATAGATATAAATTAATAATTTGTTTTTACCGGAAATCACCAAACTACAATTAGGTTTAATGATTAACTCTTAAGAACGAGAGAATAACAAAAAGAAAAGGAAGACAGAAATGGGAAACAAATAGAGTTGATAAACATCTAGACTCTTCCAACCTTGCCTCATCCGGTAACTTCAACAATATAAATATATAATTATAAAAAATTTTGGGAAGCAATTTAGAGCACATTGAACTCCATTATATCATGAAGTGGGATGGTTATAAACATTTTTTATTCAATATTATTTAGATTCTGCTTGATCATATTCCACTTTGCAGGGAAAAGTGAAAAAAAAAATCTGAATAAACAATGCTAAATTGCTAGTATAGGCCAGCCTTTCCCTTTTGGTTCTTGTTCTATAATAGATGTNATCACCATGGTGAAAGCATTACGACAGCTAGTGAGGGAAACTCTAGTTGTTTGATTCAATGTAATGCAATTCACCATTGACCTGAAGCAGAACAACAATAACCATAGTTACTGAGAACTTGATTGTAAGTCAGCGGATTACAAACACCAAAAATGCAATATTGGCAGAGTTGAACATACATGTGTGAAACTTGGGTAACCGCCCAGCCCACATTAAAAATTGAAGCAAATAAGCTATAACCAATAGTTTGTAATGTGAACGAATTATTCCCAATAATTTTGCAAGGAAGACAGCCACCAAAAACAGAAGAGAATGAAATTGCAACCAGAATTGATCCCCCGCCATGCCATAGCTTGAAATGTCCAAATCGGTCAATCTAACAAAAAAAAGGGAATTAGTATGAACAAGCAAAAGTAGTTAACTGCTTATGTGATCCATGCCAGCCCAAGACCAAGAATTCAATCCATAGTATTTTAAAAGCGATCTACATTATCATCATGGTATCACTGTTCTTTTACCAGAATCAGAATTTTAAGAAAAACAACAAAAATAAGAAAAGCTATTGTATGAATGAGTTGCAATGAGCAATCAAGTGCTGAACATGTGTAATCATAAAAAAAACATCAGCTAAACCCTCAAATATGAAAAACCTTGCCTCAACATTACTCATGCGTTTAATTTGTACCTTAAAATAACATAAATTTGATAGGTGCAGAAGAAGTAACTGCCTTATTTTAAATGTTTGGCTATGAAAACTTCCTCATTCCAGCTAATTCAGAGTGCATCCGCTGCCAAAATTAGTGNTGTACTTAAAATAACATAAATTTGATAGGTGCAGAAGAAGTAACTGCCTTATTTTAAATGTTTGGCTATGAATACTTCCTCATTCCAGCTAATTCAGAGTGCATCCGCTGCGAAAATAAGTATAACTAAGCATTTGTAAACCTCAAAGAAAATTGGAATTGGCCAACCCCATTCCTGCCAAGCTCTTTGACATTAATCTTGCCCCCAACTTGCTAGCAAACGGTAGACACATCCAAAATTTAGAATAATATCTATTGTTCATTGAGCATAAGGATCAAACTTATAATCCAAAAATATTGGCAAAAGGAACAACAACTCAACATATGAATCCAGAGTAATATCCACAGTATAAGAGCCCCAAAGGGGGTTAAGCCAAAGGGAGCATCACCCAATAAGCGGGTGAGCTCAAATTGATCATCAGCATTTACAACATTAGAATCCCTAGAACCAGGGACAACGGGGGCAGTAGGCGTCCAACCGGAGCGGTAGAGAGCACGTCCCGAAGCCCAAGTAGCAATCGGATAAAATTACCGAACGCAGTGCAGAGGCAAAAGGGACGAAGCACGTGAAGGACGGTGCGATCTGCTAGCAACGGCAAGCGAGAACAGTGAGCGCGAACAGCTACTAGAAACTTGCAAAGCCAGACCATAACGAACACAACGATCCGCTGTGCAGCGGCACAAAGGTGCGGGGTAAATCCGTAACGGTCGCCTTGGGAGCGCTAGAAGAGAGGATTTCGCGCATGGCGCGAGAAGACGACTCCTCATCGCGCAGAACTAGACCGCGACGAGCTGAATTCGATAAGAACATTGGCACTCACGTGAGGCATTTACAAAAAATGCTTCCTTTTTACACANGCTGTGCAGCGGCACAAAGGTGCGGGGTAAATCCGTAACGGTCGCCTTGGGAGCGCTAGAAGAGAGGATTTCACGCATGGCGCGAGAAGACGACTCCTCATCGCGCAGAAATAGACCGCGACGAGCTGAATTCGATAAGAACATGGGCACTCACGTGAGGCATTTACAAAAAATGCTTCCTTTTTACACACTCAAAAAAATGGGGCTTTGAATCAGAAACCAACAACAATCCAGTCAAGGCCAATTTGAAAGCTCAACAGCAGCAAATGATAAACGCTAAATCAAGAATTGAATCAACAAAGAACCAGAGAACGAATCCAAACTAAATCAGCACGGGCAACTCAGCCAAATAGTAAGGGGGTGTTTGGCTGCAGAAAGGATTTTGGAGTTGGGATTTAATAAATCAGAATTTTGGCAGTGTATGACAGCATGCTATTAATGGATTTAGCCACCGGATGTAACTTAAATCCTGCCAAATATAAAAAAAATAAAACTTAAATCCATCAAATCAATTTTTTTTCGTGTTCTGTCTATTTTTTTCCTCTTTCCATCTTCTTTAGAACATAAATCCTGATTTAACAAATCTGATTGCAAGTCGGATTAAAGGAATTACACTGCCGTTTGCTCGAGCACCATTTCCTTTGTTGAGATTCATCTGATTTATTGGATTCAGTAAATTTTATTTAACATAAATCTTGTTGCCGCCAAACACCGCTTTGGTAAATCTATCCCTTGCTGGATTTATTAAATCTGGATTTAATATGAATCGAAGGCAAAATTTGGACCTTAGATCCAAAATTTCATAAATCCATAAAATTTGTGTNTTTTACACACTCAAAAAAATGGGGCTTTGAATCAGAAACCAACAACAATCCAGTCAAGGCCAATTTGAAAGCACAACAGCAGCAAATGATAAACGCTAAATCAAGAATTGAATCAACAAAGAACCAGAGGACGAATCCAAACTAAATCAGCACGGGCAACTCAGCCAAATAGTAAGGGGGTGTTTGGCTGCAGAAAGGATTTTGGAGTTGGGATTTAATAAATCAGAATTTTGGCAGTGTATGACAGCATGCTATTAATGGATTTAGCCACCGGATGTAACTTAAATCCTGCCAAATATAAAAAAAAATAAAATTTAATCCATCAAATCATTTTTTTTTTCGTGTTTTGTCTATTTTTTTTCCTCTTTCCATCTTCTTTAGAACATAAATTCAGATTTAACAAATCTGATTGCAAGTCGGATTTAAGAAATTACACTGCCGTTTGCTCGAGCACCATTTCCTTTGTTGAGATTCATATGATTTATTGGATTTAGTCAATCTTATTTAACATAAATCTTGTTGCCGCCAAACACCGCCTTGGTAAATCTATCCCTTGCTGGATTTATTAAATCTGGATGCCTTGGTAAATCTATCCCTTGTTGGATTTATTACATCTGGATTTAATATGAATCGAAGGCAAAATTTGGACCTTAGATACAAAATTTCATAAATCCATAAAATTTGTGTTTTTTAATGTTTGGCTGAATTTAATAAATCAAATAGATAAATCGGATTAAAAGACCGCTACCAAACAACCAAAGTAATAAGAACAGAGATTATGAGAAGCATTAAAGTGCATATAAACTATCCTAGCAGGAAACATCCTATGTATGATTAAAATTACCAAAACTAAAACTACAATTTTCTAAAAAAANTGAGAAGCATTAAAGTGCATATAAACTATCCTAGCAGGAAACATCCTATGTATGATTAAAATTACCAAAACTGAAACTACAATTTTCTAAAAAAAATATTGACACAAATTAACAAAAGTCAAATCAAAATTCTGGATGTCAATTCTACTCAACATCCCATACAGTCGGCATTACGCCCTCCAAGAATAAAGACATGAAAACGTGTATTTACGCAAATTCATTGAGTTTTTGCAAGCTTTTCAATGCAAGAGGAACCATATAGGCCGGTAAATTTCTTAAGACGGGATTAAGCAGAATTTGTAGGCTCCAAATTTGTATTGTGTTCTCATCAAACGTAATAATGTATGAAGAGTCCATGAATGTTACACCAAATTCTCCAAAGTTGATTAAGCAGTTTCTCGACGACTCTCGAAAGCCTAATTCCTCATACCATAAAAATACAATCCTTCCACCATTAGTGTCTAGTAACATTTGACATCTACGAGGATCTCTAAATTTTTTTGTCTCTATTTGACTGAATTCTTAAAATTGATTATGTTATGTTTAGTAATTAGCTATTTTTCAAACTAATAAAGTACTTCCTGTCATAAAAACACAAATTGAGCTCAATGATGAATGCCCTCTCTCCCTCCATAGGGCTCCTCCTCCCGTCAGAAAAACACATTGAAACAAATGATGTCTACCCCGTTAATGGTTTATTTATCAGAATCAACAAGTTAAGATCAGCACATGAATGGGATAAAAATAAATTTGATCATATACTAAAGCTTTAGATACTAAAAAGTGAATTCATATTATGATCCATGCCATGCATAAATAATATCTGAGGAGAGAGATTTTACCAACACTCCAGCAAATATAGTTGTGAATGCATCAGCCACCTGACCTGAAAGCATTACAATGGCTGCATCCCTGCAAAAAAAAGTAGCATTCAAAACATTTTAAATGATAACTACTAAAACATTCCATGGGTGAGGATGGTGCCACAGGAAAGTGTAACATGGTTCTTAGATATTACATTTTTATCTGAATCAGTCATTGAAAAAATTCCTTGCATATTTCCTAGTTAAGAAAAGAGTGTAAAGTGTATTAGAAGAATCAAACGGTACAGTGTTGCCAAAGAGGTAATGCATTTCATCTCTAATAAACATGCAACGTTTTGGGATGGGAAGTGTTGAGCATAGATTACGCCCTCATATATGTTGGTAAATTGTATCTTTTTCTGCAGAATTTTAAGGTAAATTGATTTGAGGTTGTCTGTAGGCTCGCAAGTTTATACAAAAATAGGCGGAAATGCATATGACGTATCTTTCGAGCTTTCATATGGATGTTTTATTTAAAGTGAAAGTGTAAATCAGCCACTTCCACTTTGCAAACATTTTTACCAGCAATGCACTTCCTTACAGGGCACTTGGTATCTGTCAAGTAACTTCAAAAACGGGTAAAGTGCCAAAAGAGCCCCTTGACTGTATACATGGAGCCGTTTTAATCCTAGAGTCTACAAAAATACCAAATTAGTCCCCATGGCCTTTAAATTGGGGCTGAAAGGATTATTTCAGCACATTTTAAAGNCATTGAGTTTTTGCAAGCTTTTCAATGCAAGAGGAACCATATAGGCCGGTAAATTTCTTAAGACGGGATTAAAAAGAATTTGTAGGCTCCAAATTTGTATTGCGTTCTCATCAAACGTAATAATTTATCAAGAGTCCATGAATGTTACACCAAATTCTCCAAAGTTGATTAAGCAGTTTCTCGACGACTCTCGAAAGCCTAATTCCTCATACTATAAAAATACAATCCTTCCACCATTAGTGTCTGGTAACATTTGACATCTACGAGGATCTCTAAAATTTTTTGTCTCTATTTGACTGAATTCTTCAAATTGATTATGTTATGTTTAGTAATTAGCTAATTTTCAAACTAATAAAGTACTTCCTGTCATAAAAACACAAATTGAGCTCAATGATGAATGCCCTCTCTCCCTCCATAGGGCTCCTCCTCCCGTCAGAAAAAACACATTGAAACAAATGATGTCTACCCCGTTAATGGTTTATTTATCAGAATCAACAACTTAAGATCAGCACATAAATCACTAGATAAAACAAGTTGATCCCTGCCTCAAAATATGATCGAAATAAAAATAAAATAAAATCAGCAAACTCATCCATTTTACTAAAGTAAAAGAAATAGCAAATAGGGAATGGGATAAAAATAAATTTGATCATGTACTAAAGCTTTGGATACTAAAAAGTGAATTCATATTATGATCCATGCCATGCATAAATAATATCTGAGGAGAGAGATTTTACCAACACTCCAGCAAATATAGTTGTGAATGCATCAGCCACCTGACCTGAAAGCATTACAATGGCTGCATCCCTGCAAAAAAAGTAGCATTCAAAACATTTTAAATGATAACTACTAAAATATTCCATGGGTGAGGATGGTGCCACAGGAAAGTGTAACATGTTTCTTAGATATTACATTTTTATCTGAATCAGCCATTGAAAAAATTCCTTGCATATTTCCTAGTTAAGAAAAGAGTGTAAATTGTATTAGAAGACGGTACAGTGTTGCCAAAGGGGTAATGCATTTCATCTCGAATAAACATGCGACGTTTTGGGATGGGAAGTGTTGAGCATAGATTACGCCCTCATTTATGTTGGTAAATTGTATCTTTTTCTGCAGAATTTTAAGGTAAATTGATTTGAGGTTGTCTGTAGGCTCGCAAGTTTATACAAAAATAGGCGGAAATGCATATGACGTATCTTTCGAGCTTTCATATGGATGTTTTATTTAAAGTGAAAGTGTAAATCAGCCACTTCCACTTTGCAAACATTTTTACCAGCAATGCACTTCCTTACAGGGCACTTGGTATCTGTCAAGTAACTTCAAAAACGGGTAAAGTGCCAAAAGAGCCCCTTGACTGTATACATGGAGCCGTTTTAATCCTAGAGTCTACAAAAATACCAAATTAGTCCCCATGGCCTTTAAATTGGGGCTGAAAGGATTATTTCAGCACATTTTAAAGGAGTCTGAGAACTAAATTAGCATTTTATAGACTATAGGACTAAAATAATCCCTTGCAAAGAGTCAAGAGACTATTTTAACACTATTCTCTTTTAAAAAGCTTCGACTTACATCACAAATATTGAATTACCAAATCGGAACTCTCTAGCTTATTGGCCCATGTAATTTTGATGAATCCAAACTCTTCATGTATATTGAAACTAGTTGTTCTAAAGAAAGTAGCAGGTGTAAATCAAGAAGCCTATGAACTCAAGCAAAGATAATGAGAGGAATCTTGGCTATATTCAAGATCAGGAAGAGGTAAAGAAAGGCCATTAATCCTCTATGGAGATGTAATTGAATCAAGGTTGAGCTTCAAATTGTAATAAACCACAAAGTCTTGAGTTCAAATGCTGGGGACAAATTAGTTTTAAGAGCCATGACATAAGAAAGAATGAATTACTGTTTAATGGCTCAAGATTTTGGTTCAAAAAGTCAGCGGTTTTGAAGAAGAATAACAATCATTGCCCCCCATGGTTACTAGTAAAAAATAAGAAAGACTTCTGTAGGACTTTTATATGTTTCGGTTGAGACCTTAATAACCTAACTAAGAAAAAAATCACATAAATAATCAGATTCAAAACTGGCCGTGGAATGGTCTGCAGCAACCCTGACTCCCTGATTTTATGGAGAGAAGGCTGGAACAATACTTAAAAAAGAAGCATACAGAAGGTATCCACTAGGAGATAGAATATAAACATAAACCAATATATACTTACGACATTTAGGTAAAGAATACGATGCAGAATTTAAAACAGAAATGTGAAAAAAAGAGTTTTTTATAAAGCACATATGATGGTCTGTTTACACTACCAAGCATGGACACAACTATTAAGACAGTATTTGGTACTTCAAAATTGCAATTTTAGAGCAATTAGTTGAGCTATTTAATTATTCTTCAGTAAAACCTATTAAATAAAGAAATAGATAAGGATAAATTTACTGCAAAATTGCAATTTTTATGTGCTTAAGACAAACATAATTAAAGAACTAATTGCCCATTAAAAAAGTAAACTTTTCTTTACTTCCATATAATGAAGAAAAAGGCAAAACGATTAGCACCAAGATGAAAGCAGAAGGCTGATTACCACCATATAATTCTTAAAATCACATTATTATAATGCATAAAGAGAAATCTGCACCTTGGACTTAGTCCTAAGTCAGTCAAGAACAATAAAAGATAAGTAAACCAACAGGCCGACGTGATGTCATTTAACATATGGCCAGCACCATATCCAAGTATCGCTAGTCGTCCAAGAGGCTCAGCATGTTCTGCTCTGGCAGATACCTCATCATGTTTTGCATCAACCATAATGGCCATAGGTCCAAAGCAAAAACAAAATTGTCTGAACTCTCTAATAATTTATTTGCTATCTGTAATCAAAAGACCATGCAAATACCAAAATCATTAGAAAGAAAACTAAGATAATGAAATTTAGATGACAAGAATAATTGACACAGCCGTTGCTACCAATTCTACTCGAAATCACATAAAAAACCAATTCCAATTCAAACAAACTTTCAATTTGAGGTTTGATGATTTTCCATGAATGGTTACCCGACTTAATCGCATAAGCTTACTATCTCAACAAGC
Source organism: Phalaenopsis hybrid cultivar (assembly GCA_002079205.1). NCBI lineage: Eukaryota > Viridiplantae > Streptophyta > Magnoliopsida > Asparagales > Orchidaceae > Phalaenopsis > Phalaenopsis hybrid cultivar. The sequence continues at coordinate 24,543 of JXCR01142437.1, read as the reverse complement.
AAATGTATTTTTTTTTACCTGCAAAAGGGTTTTGATCAATGTTATACCTCTTAAATGGATAACTTTAAGAACTATAACAAAAGAAAGTTTCAGCTTGGCATCCAAAAAGCTATACAGGAAGTGGATGCATAGTAAGATTAAATAGAGATATATCAGTCTTGTGGAGCCCAAGCACCAAGGGAAGACCGAGAACCCAATTCCTAAGTGCCGGGCTTAGGCGCAGAAGCGCCCACCATGAGGGTGCCGCTTCTAAAAGAGGCACCTTTGCGCCCCCTATGGGCCCCTTTGCCCCCATGTTTAGGCGCTCCACAAAGAAAGGGGCACATTTGTGCCCCCCTTGGGCACCCAGTGCCCAACTATCTTGGGCATTATTTTGCTTCCCAAGAGACGGACGTTTTTGCTCCTGGAGCAGTTGGTACGCAAAATTTCTGGTTTTAAGCCAATTTCAAGTGGCATGTCTTTTAGACTTCTTCGAGTATTCTTTAACAAGTTCCTGGTGAAGGAGAAAAGAGTTGAAGAGGAGGATTTCTAGGATCTAGACTTGTGTTGTTCGCGTCGAATTAGAAAAGGAAGATTGTGAAGCGCCTGTAAGGTTTTCTTCATGTGAGTGTGGAGAAGAAATTTGTGAGTCATTTGTAAAACTCTCTGATTTTCATAGTGAATTTGTAGTGGTGTGACTTCGTGGTTTTTTCCCTTTCTCTGATTTTCCACGTAAAATTCTCGTATGCTTTTCTGGTTATTTTGATTTTGCTTCTATGCTTAAATTTATTGTTCTGATTTTCTCGAGTCACGTGATCCTATTCCGCGGTGAAACTAGTAGGAGATTCTTTTAGAGCAGTTTCTCCCAACAAACTGATATCAGACCGGGGTTCGATTCGAGTGGGAGCAATGACCGAAGAAATAAGGTTCAAGGTGGAAAAATTTAATGGGACGAACTTCGGTTTCTACAAGATGCAAGAGGAGAATTTGCTGTATCAGAAAAAACTATACTTGTCACCGGGCAAGATGTACGAATAATTTCCTGCTTCTAATAAAATTTTTTTTATAAATAAATTATTCAACATGAAGATGGTGGAAGGCAGTTCAGTGGTAGAGCATCTCAATAACTTCAACACTGTAACGAGTCAGTTGTGTTTAGTGGGGACCAAGTTTGATGATAAGATTAGAGCACTAGTGATACTATCCTCATTGTCGGGTAATTGGGATGGTTTGGTGATGGTGATGAGTAATTTTTCGGGGACTTCAAAGTTGAACTTTGATAATATCGTGAGTCTAATGCTGAATGAAGTTCGCAGAAAAACAGCGAATGGTGAATCTTCAGGTTCTTTATCGAATATTGATAACAGGGTAAGGAATTTGGGTAGAAATATAGCTAGAGACTGATCCAAGTCCAAGAAAGGAAAGCTCAAATCAAGTAGAGGATAATGCCAGAACTACGGTAAGAAAGGGCATTTAAAGAAAGACTACAGAGCTCCAAGGAAAGCCGGTGATGAAAGACATGATAGTAGTTTCTCTACTAATGTCTCCACTTGTGAAATTCAAAATCACTCCCTGGTATTATCCCTAGTCAATATTGAATCTTGGATAGTGGATTCAGGTATCTTTTTTAATGTTTGCCCCAATAAAGAGGTATTTAAAAATTATATTCAAAGTGATCTACGGAAGATTTATTTGGGAGATAACAAGGCTTACATTATAGTAGGAAAGAGTGATATTGATATCAAATTGTCGAATGAAGCAGTTTGGAAGCTTACTGAAGTGAGACATATTTCTAGTTTGAAGATAAATCTCATCTCTGTGAGTCAGCTGACAACGTCGGGACTTGTGACTACTTTACAAGTGATTCGTGGAACGTGACCGGGGGCATTAGTATGGCTTGGGTTAACGTTGAAGGCACCCTTTATTTGATCAATGAAATGATTGATTTCATTGATGTGGTTGGAAACATAGTGGATGCAGGTCCGTGGCACCGTAGGTTTGACCATATGAGCGAGAAAGGTATAAATTCCCTACTTTCTAAAAATAAGCTTCAAGGTTTGAAATCAGTTCATTTAGATTTCTGTGGAGATAGTATATATATCAAGCAGAAGAAAATTTCTTTCTCAAAGAGCGTGTCGGTGTTGAAGTTAAAGAAACTGGAGTTAGTGCATTATGACGTAAAGGGTCCTACTCCAGTTCAATCCGTTAGAGGTTATCACTATTTTGGCACATTCAGTAATGATAACATGAGAAAGATATGGGTTTATTTCTTAAAATAAAAATCTGATGTATTTAAAGTATTTAAGAAGTGAAAGGCTATGATAGAAAATAAGACAGATTTGAAACGAAGTGTCTCAGATCAGATAATGGAGGTGAGTACCGTGATCAGAAGTTTAGGCATGAGTTCACTGTCCCAAGAACACCGCAGTAGAATGATGTAGCTGGGCGCATTAATAGAACAATCACATAGCGTGCTAGGAGTATGAGGTTCCATGCAAGCTTGCTGAAACTGTTTTGTGTTGAAGCAATTAACACAACAGTTTATCTGATTAATTATAGTACGTTAATACCTTTGGAGGAAGGCTTACCTGAAGAAGTCTGAAATGAAAAAAATGTACGTCTATCTCATCTAAGAGTATTTGGGTGTTTTGCATATGTGCATGTTAAAGCAGGTTCTAGAGCAAGCTTAACTCAAAATTTGTCAAGTGCACCTTCATTGGATATAGCTCAGAAGAGTTTGGGTACTAGTTCTAGGATTGCCAAAATTATAAATTCATCATGAGCAGAGATGTCACTTTCAACAAAATAGAGATGTACAAGGATAGAGTCAGAACTCAGGACAGTCCGTCAGCTACTTCTGAAGAATCCAGATATGTAGAGATAGATGATAATGATGATAAAGAGAATGGAGAAATAAGTGTTTAACCAAAAGGAACCTTGTAAGTTCCTCAAACACCTGCTACGGAAGTCAAGAGATCCAAGAAAGTGAAACAATCCATACTCTACACTATTTGTTACTACTTGATAATAGTGAACCAAAGTGCTTTGAGGATGCCACTCAAGTTGAAGATTCAAAGGAGTGGGAGATTGTCATGAATTAAGAAATGAAATCTTTGGAGTCAAATCATACTTGGAATTTGACGGTACTACCAAATGAAAAAAGAGCATTGCACAACTAGTGGTTCTACAGGCTCAAAGAGGAGTCAAATGGTAGTAAGCACTATAAGGCAAAACTTGTTGTGAAGGATTTTCAGAAGAGAAAATGAATGGTTTATATAAAGATCTTCGCCCCAGAAGTGAAGATGACGATTGTAAGGGTTATGCTGAGTCTGGTAGTAGTTGAAGATCTACATCTGGAGCAGATGGATGTAAAAACAGCTTTCTTACGTGGAGATCTGGAGGAAGAATTGTACATGGCACAACCACATGGTTACAAGGTTCCAGGTAAAAAAGATTTGGTTTGCAAATTGAAAAAGAGTCTCTATGGGCGAGACAGTGGTACAGAAGGTTGGACATGTTTATGTCAGAAAATGGGTACTTCAAGTGTCAGACAGACCATAGTTGCTTCATCAAACACTTAGGTAAATGTTATATTTTACTTCTTTTATATGTAGATGACATACTGATTGCAGGGGCAAATATGGAGAAAATCAAAGACTTGAAGAATCAGTTATCAAGTGAGTTCGAGACCAAAGATTTGGGTCCAATTAGAAAGATCCTCGAAATGAGAATCAACAGGGAGAAGAGTACAAGAACACTGAAGTTGTCTCAGACAGAGTAAGTTGAAAAGACTGTACAGAAGTTCAACATGAGCGAGGCGAAACCAGTTAGCACTCTCTTAGATAGTAACTTCAAACTATCTAATGAGTTATCACCTAGCTCGGAAGCAAAGCAAGCATAAATGGAGAGAACTTTGATGCTTAAGCAGCTGAAAGATTGATGTATGTGATGATTTGTACCATGTCAGATACTGCATATGCAATGGTGTGGTCAGCAGATACATGGGCAATCCAAGCAAGCATCATTGAGGGACGGTAAAGTGGATTCTCAGGTATTTAAGAGGAACAGTCAATAAGGCACCTTGCTATGGAAGTGCAGGGATCAGTCTATAGGGATTTGTACATTCATATCTGGTAGAAGATGTGGACAGTAGGAGAAGTACAATGGGATATATCTTCACATTGGGGAACACAATGGTGAGTTGGGTTTTCAGGTTGTAGAAGATTGTTTGACTTACAAATACGGAGGCCAAATATGTTGTTATTACTGATGCTAGCAAGGAGATAATTTGGCTACAAAGTTTCATGGTGGAATTGGGCAAGGAGCAGAGGATTGGAAAGCTCTACAGTGACAGTATGAGTGCAATTCATCTTGTTAAGAACACTACTTTTCATGTTAAGACAAAACACATTTAGCTGAGGCATCATTTCATTTGGTTTCTTTTTGAAGATGGACAGTTGTTCATGGAGAAGATACACAGCTTAGAATCTTGTGGATATGTTGACGAAGGTGGTGACTATTGAGAAAAAGAAGTTGTGTTTGACTTCAATTGGGTTTCATGAAGGTTGAGACCGAGGGTGAGACACACCGCAGTATAAGATCACGGTACGTGACTATGAAGGTGATTCAGATAGTGGTGCAGGTACAAAGGATTAGTGTTGGATGTTATTGCCTCCAAATGGGAGATTATTAGTCTTGTAGAGCCCGGGGAAGACCGAGAACCCGATGCCTAAGCACTGGGCTTGGGCTCTCAAGCGCCCACCATGTTGGCGCTGCTTCTGAAGAGGGTGCCTTTGCGCCCATGTTTAGGGGCTCGACAAAGAAGGTGATGCCTTTATGCCCCCCTTGGCGCCCAAGCGCCCAACTATATTGGGTGCAGTGTCGATTTTCTCGAAACTTGTGATCCTATTTTACAGTGAAACTAGAAAGCGATTGTTTCAAAGTAGTTTCTCCCAACAAGATAACGATTAAAGGACAAGAATTAATGCCTTCAAATAAGTTTCCCTTTCATGTGGCAATGTTACCAAGTTTAGTTTCCACAAAATTTACAAACAAAATTACACCATTAATTGGGATGATAAAATCAAAAAGAAATTTTATTGAAGGTCCATGGCATAGAGAAATCAAAAAGAAAGAATTTTAGATGGTGAAGCGCATAAGTTTCAAGTTTACAACACATAGTATCCATATTTCCCTTCAAAGATCATCCATGAAGCTTGAAATATCATTTGCTTCCCCACTCTTTGAAGTTTTGAGTCATTGGACAATCAATCATAATTTTGAAATCGTCCACATTTTCTCTCTCTCATCTTATCAGTTCTTCATTTATCTCTCATAAACCCAAGGGCATTTCCATCTCCTACAGCATAATGCCTCCCCTCACTCCCCATTCGACAAAGGCTTATTGTAACGACACCCCCAAATCTCACTTGCTAAGTCTTAACTCGCTCCTTCCTCCGCTTTGTCACCACCCCTCCTCCCAATGCTTTGATGATAGAGATAGAGCATGCACTGGCTTGGCTTCCTCATCCAACTCACAAATCACCCTCCACAATATCAGCAACTCCTCCATACTCCACTAATCCGTAGAACAATTGGTTTTTCAAATACTCTAATCCTCTTCAATTCCTTACTAAGAATATTTATTATACCCTTGCTTACTCCCGGAATAGCCCCACCCAAAAAACACTCTTATTTCCTTCTTCACATACATGAAAACTCGCAAACTACTATTGCACACCATAGCACGAATAAAACCCTCCCCAAAGCACATTCATCATTAAAAAACTCTATCATTTAATCTAAATATTTAATTGAAGAGACTATCAACCAAGCTCTCTCTAGCACTTCATCTATAATGCCCTACAACAGTTCTACCACCATCATCGTATTATCCATGCTCTCAAATGTGCACGCCTCTACTTTGCCAAAAAAGTCATAAAAATAACGTGTGAATCTCTAATGAGATAGTGAACTTAATAGTAGAAAGTAAGCAATATTGGCATATTAAGCCCTTAGTGAAACACAAACCACAGAAACCCCAAATTTGAAAAGAAAGTATGTTGGCGACAATGGCAAGAGCTGAACTTTCATAAAATTCTAAATGATTTGCATAAGTAAAACCATTGGCAATGATTTAACACTTAATCCAAGTATGGAGTACTTGAACACGCAGCGCATTGGTAAGAAAAAAAGTAAAAAAAAAATCCTCAGATGCTGGTTCAAAAGATCACCTTGCCCAAAAACAAAACCTATGTATGGAACTTCCCAAATTTCATGGATTGCTTCATACCAATTCATGTTCCATAATGTCTTTTTTTTATGATCCCAAATTATAATTTCATTTAGATATAACCTAGAATATACAAAATATATTTTGTTTCGCCAAATATTTCCAACAAACTCTAATACCATTTTCCATTTCGATATTCTTTCTTCAAAATAGAAACCTTGTTAAAGGCTTCTTTAATAAGAAAATAGCTACTTCTTATAATCAATAAATCAGTATGGGCTATTGGCAAACGTAGGACCACCGAAACCCTAAATGAGATCCATGACTCAACCCAACTGTCAGAAAATAGCCAATAAAGCCAGCTGCTGAAGGTAAAGCTAAATCGAACAAAAACAGAAACTTTCTTCTCCACAACATAGCCCCATATAGAAACTGGCACAACACTATTACTAAATCAAGCATAAATCCAATCAGGCATGGCAAAACATCAAAACAAAGCGCAGCCTCAAACCCCCCAAAACTGGCATTCCACTAAATACAGTGAATCGTGTGAAGAACATCAATAAAACCCCAACAAAAAACGTACCGGGAGATCCACAATTGAGGCAACCAAACGAGTAAGCTGGTTCTTCAAAAAGAACGGATCTTGCCTGCTTCAGAAGATCAAGAATCAAAATAAACATGAGCAGACTTCCGTCTCAGTTGGTGACAGTGAAGGCCTCAACGCAACCGATGGAACACATTGGATTCGAAAAGGTAACTAGCTCCGATCTTATAGGCGAGATGGAAGAGGGAAAAGGAAACCATTTCTGCAGCCTGTAAAGACGCTTCCGTGGACGCGTGCTGAAAAAGACTGCCGCCAGACGCAAACGAAGCAGATCGTTTGATTCAGTTATAATGGCTGCAGAATTTAGCACGTGCACCCGGAATTCTATGCTTATTACAAATTAATCCAGATTTGAAAAAATTAGGATCGTAACTCTTTCTTAAATTGAATGATGAACTGAAGAATATCTATATCAAGATGATAAAAATAAATAAATAATTAATTCTTAATAATTACTATACACTATATTAGTAATGAAAATAAATGTTTATGATAACGTTATATATGCCATTTAATATTAATAATGAATAATGTAATTAATTCTAAATTTTTCTATTATTAGCAATTTTAATTATCAGTCATTTGATTGTTTAAAATTGAAAAAATAAATGAATAATAATTTTGTTAAACTTTGGCTTCATTTGGGGCCGCATTTTTTAAGCGTCGCAGCCCCAAACAGCGAAATTTTTTGTTTTTTTCGTGTGCTTTCTTTCAGCGGCAGCGGCCACTTGCCGCTAAATAGGAAGAAAGAGAGTTGCAGGATCGACCCCGCGGCCTGGCATTGTCGAGCGTCAATACCTCCTTTGTCCCGCTCGAAAGCCCCGCACGAAAGCTGCCCTAACTTGTATTCGGGAAACCGCCGCTCCTTCCTTGTCACGAAGCACCTGCTCGCTGCTCCCTTGTCAACGTGGTAGTACTTTTGAGTTGAAATTGGCACGTTGTTAAGCTATGAACTATAACCAAACGTTGGGAAAATGTTTAGTTGTTAGAAATATGAGAGAAAATTATAATTTGTAGATTTTCAGTATCTTAAGTATTGAATTAATTAAATTTTCTTTCTGATAAGTCTCATGTATATATTTTGATTGGTTAGTAGACCTAATTGGAGAAATAATTATTTTTTTTATATATAATTATTTGGTGCTACTTTATCATGCTCTTGATTCATGAAAGTAAGTTAGGTTTCCACATTGACCTCAACGGTAACTGGAAAAGACCATATTGATCGACTAATCAGCCTTTGCCTAAAAGCTCACATAAATTGAATTACATAGGAAAATTGAAAATAAAACTCATGAAGGTAAAATTTTGTGATTAAGCATTTAATATATGCTCTAAAATATTGTACATTTTTATCTTCTCGCCTTATTTCAAATACTCACCATCTGACCTTGGGAGTTGTTGTCTTATCACAAGGAACACCCAAATACATTAGTGTTTTCATGGAGGAAGATGCCTGACAATAGCTAGCGATTACACAAATATTGAAGTTTGAATGTTGAACGATGGTCCTAATGCAATAGGATGAGAAGAAGTCACGAGTTGAATAGTTCTCTCGTGCTTCTTTTCTATTCTCACTCTCTTCTTCTTCTTCACAAATTTTTTGATCTTCTTATGTTCACCGTAAAGAGAAGCTCACATATTCTTTTTCACAATGCTAATATGATCTACCATAATATCTTCCATAGACTGCAAATATCACAATGAATAAGGAGAATGAAGAGAGGAAAAGAAGGTTTTAAAGAGGAAGTATATCATCCTCTTTATTATTTATTTATAAAGGATAATTATAAAGACACTGTCACTACTTGACCCAGGAGTTTAAGTGAAAATGGAATTTAACAATTATCTCAAAATCTGACAATAAAGAAAAATTCACTAAAAAAGAAAATTGAATGAAGACACTTATAAATTTTCTTTTATGTTTGTTGATCTTATCTTCTATATATATATATATATATATATA
>JXCR01142437.1:2478-15060 GCA_002079205.1 Phalaenopsis hybrid cultivar | reverse complement strand
ATATATATATATAATTTAAATAATGTATAATTATTACTACTATTGAAAAGCATATAACATTGATAATGATTTGACTAATATATATAAGAAGATATAAATCAATGTCAAATTGAGCAAGTGAATTTAACAAATATCATTAACTACTCATGTAACTAGTTTTGGAGAAATAGAATATTATTAAAGGTTAAAGTAAGAGTGCTCAACTCAAATGTTTTCCATTTGAGCTAAGCTTAGGCTTTTTTTCATTATATCACTTTGGTTGAGGCACATACTCTCCTATACCATACCTTTTCACATGTACATATTTTTGCACTTTATAGCAAGCTGAAAATCAATCTCTACTCACCTGACTTTCTATACTAATGCACAATATTCATCAATCTCCAACGACAGCAAGGTTACTTAATTGAATCCCTTAATCCAGAAAATAGCATATAACGCTTCTTTTTTGTAGTAGATATAAACTATGTTGCATGCTTTGATAGTGTAGTGAACTCTATTCTATAATGCACGGTTGTCTTCTCTCACTATACCAACCTGATGAACTTGTTCTATTTCTATATTTTTAGATAGAGGCACAAATCATTCTGTAAAAAACTATATAAAATTATCTCAATTAATCATTATGTTTGGCAAGACTCATAGAACTTCTTTGCGCTACCCACGCCACCACCATTCTGCTTCTTCATCCAAAACAAATGTAGATAATGGTACTCTCCATTCATTTGGATATTTTATGTGGTATAGTATCTTTTATATCTGCATAAGTCGGCACTCTACTTCAATTGGACCTTCAATTCCCTTGAAAACCATATATCTTCAAACATCTTTTAATTACTTATCCATAACATTAATATTACTTTCACTTGATTGTGATATGGAATCATGAATTAGTTGTGTTATCATCGCCATATATGGGTCAAAGTTCTAGTGTTTACAACGATATTAGATTGTAATTCTTCATTCCTACTGCATTTTTGTCTCCCACATTCTCGGTGAATCTATTTTCCTGAATTAAAATAATCACCCAATTATAATTAACTTAAAATTTTAACTTTTCTTATTATTAATTTTTGTAGTTATCCTACAAGTTTTTCCTTCAAGATTTATATTGCTTCATCTTAAAAATTGTTCTTCGTTACCACTTTGAACACGACCTAAAATAAATTTGGATCATTTCTCAATTTATTTGTGTGATTCTTATATAGGGATCATGTTGATCTTCTTTGTATCGTTCAAAGTTATTATTAAATTAAATGTTAAGTTGATTGATATTATTATTATTATTATTATTCTTATTTTATTTTCATAGATTTAATGTGAAAGAAAAATAGAGAAAAAAATATATAGCGAAAAACCCTCTGACAAAGTTGAAAGTATGGGCCAAATTTAAGAATTTGACTGGATCATGACTATCAACATATTCAAAAGAAGTGCATTGTGACAATTGAATTTGATCAAATTTTCTATGATTATTCAGCAAATTGGCTCTAATCAAGTCATTTAGATGATACAACTTATATCAATTAAAGTTAGCTTGTTTCACTAAAGTACTTCACCTAGTCAGCTTAGCAAGCTAACCAGATAAATTAAGGCGACTGTCAATTTGTTTAACTATTAGGCATCAATATAGTATTTAAAATGTGTTACACACCTAGTTGCGTTATTATTACTATTTCAATATATTTTTGTTTCTGTAAGTTATTTATGTAAAAATTTGTGGATGCTACCCAAACATATAAATAGGAAAGCCCAAACAAGACGTGCGAGATCTTCTTCTTTTTAGATGGATTTTTTTTAATTGAACTTTAGAGAATTGTACTAAAATTTTATTTTTGATATTTATACTTGATACACCATTAATAAATTTTTGTCATTTGACACAAATCTCAAGGTAATTTTTAGCAATAAACGTTAAAAGCCCAATTAAAAATCATCGAGAATTCTAATTTCAGCAAACTTATAGTTAGACTGTTCGGATCATCGAGATGGACCCAATGAAATTGAAATTGACCATTTTAAGTCAAATCAAGTCATTAAGTCGCATTTAGTGCTTAATTGGAAGGTTAAATAGATTTTTAATTTCATAAGATTATAGTCAAATCGAGTATCTTGATGAGACAAATCCAATAATCCCAAGAACTATGAATTCTGACATGTTAAGCCACTCAAATATTCATAAAACATCATCTGATTGAGGGAATATTTTGACTTTGTTTGATGTGGTAGTTTGAATTCCATCCTTATTTGTAAAGAGACCTCTCACATACTCTATAAGTAGAACTATACCCCCTCATGAAAATAGAGCTAGAGCTTGAACCGAATGAAGAGCTGGACCTAGATTTCGTTTGCAAAGGAGTTGAATTTCAGTGTCGTTCCATATTGGAGAACCAACAAATCATTCTCGCTCCCGCAGTTTTCAACCACTGTCAACCACCATCGGCCACCCCTTGCTCATTACAATGAAGCCCCTCATAGAGTCACAATTTATGCTGCAAAGTAATGAAGCACGGTGCATAGTCTAGACCAAAATTATGGAGTTATGAATTATCGTACAGAGTAAAGACTTATTTCATGGAGTAATGAATTACATCGCAAAGTAACGGTACACCTTGAGCAATGCATCATCCTGAATATCATGCAATAATGCACCTAATATATGGTGCACTGAAGTCCCACTGTACAACTGCTCCTGACTATTAACAAACCCTTATTTCTACAACTATTATACTTTAAGGAACTATGTAATATTTTTCCTACTGTGGAACAAGGGATGTGCATGTACTCATCAACTTATAGTGGATCATCCTTACTAGGCTAGGCCTAATTATTTTCCCCTTTTATGGTTTTCTATGTAAAAACTCAGTGTATTTGCCTGTCACTTTAATTATTTGAATATGTGCTTGACTTTTATGCAACACTAAGATGCTAGATAATCAATATATAACCATGAATCTTCTAGTATGCTTCAATTTGGCACCATATATAAGAAAGAACATCCCACCATTGAAGTTGCTAAATGGTTCCACGGGACAGTAACAGAGCGAAGGATGGCAACCCTCCACCTCTTTCTATCCTCACAGATGTTATCCTATCAATAAAGGCACCTCAGCTCTCTCTAGAGGGGCGGGATGGAGGAGTCTCAACTTGAGATCATTTAGCTCCTATGTGAGGCTCAACAATCGATGTCTGCACAGCAGAGAGAGCTTACTTAACACCAATTCAGTAGCCAATTGAAAATGTCCCACTCGAGCATACTCATACTGGGACCCCTCCCATGTAGCTAGGTCAGTCATTCACCCCCTGGTGCTCACAAAAAAACTTGACCCTGACACAACTTGTTGTCGCACTTGATAGTGTAATTCATGATTAACTATATTGTCTAGTTTGAGAATAGTTTCCTTTAGAGGATAGCGATTGCTTTCCCACTCATCATAACTTTAAAAAATCTTCACTCTTGGCTGAGACACTTCTCCAATGCTCCATCTTAATAGGTGTCAAACTCTTAAATATTAATTCTTATGAAATGGTAATTAACCCCTGCAAGCATGTTGAACACTATCAAACCATCATGAACATTCATTATGGCTCTTATGTGCTTCTATATCAAGTTTTCCTTGTCACTCATAGGGTTCAAGATTGCACCTGTTTCTGTTCTCTCCTGAGGAGCACAATCAACTCCTTCAATGAGTTTGTCAGGCTATTTGCGAAGCAGTTCATAGCAAATAAAATGGTCATAAAAAAATTATTTCATTTCTCAAACATTTATCATAAAGAGGGAGAGTTGCTGAAGGACTACTTCCTCGTATTCTCAACTAAAATTTGTTAGATTTCATGGGTGAATCTGAAATTGCTTAAAGGAGTCTTCCTCTTAGGTTTTGCCTAGGACATTTCTACTCATCATTGATGAGGGAGACAATCTGCTCTTATGTTGACCTCGTTCATCATGTTAAAGACCAGATTGCTATATATGAGACCATAAACACACACAAAGTGTAGTTTGAGTAATTTGGAGGCAAGCGTAAAAATAACCACAAGAACACAAATCAAACCTTACAATGAAAGAAGCCTAAACAACAAAGGAATAGTTACCTTTTTTCCTCAACCTGCAAACCAATGTAACAAACTTAATTGGATAAAGACTATATGCTGCTCAAAACATCACACGTCAATGTTTTAATGACCATCAAATATGAAGAGACAATTAAGTGGCCTTACCCTTTGAAACCAAACTTGTGGAATCGTGAATAATATTGTCACTTTCACTAGATCCTAGACACACCACTGAAATATGTTAACAGCACAAGAAAGAGATCAAAAGATTGATTTGACGAGGTTATCTGGATCAATTTATGTAAAAATAAACTAATTGGTATAGTCAACACTCCCACTGTGGAGAAACAAACAAAAAAATAACATCATGGGAATCACTAAATGGTTGGTGAAATTCAAACAATTGTGGGGGTTCATTATTCTTTGATCAAGTCCTTATTACTACAACTGAAGAACTAATGCAAAAAAAAATCACGCTTTGAGCTTATCGCTTTCAATTTTTCTAACCCAGAAGGTGTCAAAGTCCCTCACCAAGTCTCTCTCATCATTATTACAGGGATTGGCAACCCTTGCTACAATGTGAAAATGATCTTGATTCACACTGGTTTCTTTATTGATGTCTTGTTCTACTCCACCCTCCTTAGTCTGTTGCTAGCTTGGGAAGAACTTCAACTAATCGACCAGTGAGAGTTGAAAAAATTATCAATATTCTAGTCATAATGGTATAATTTCTTCGATAGCTAACTCACTCCATCCAATTCATTATCATCAAGTTGGAATCGACATACAAAGATATCTTTGAGAGGTCCCTCTAGTCCATCTTTATCATTTTCACTTATGTGTCACACCTCAAGCTAAAATTCCCAACCCTGGTCGAGATTGGTGTTGTGCAAGAAGATTAACATATATCCCAATCATGTTACTTTAGGCAAACCTAGCCCTACTCATCAGTTATGCTTAACATAAGAAAAATTTTAACTCTAGAATGAGGATCTATTCCATTGAGCTTCTCATAGAAGACTTCAATTCGTGTTCCACACACAATTGATCATTTCTTATTTGTGTGCAACACAGTTTCCTACTCAATGATGAGCAAATGTTTGAATAAGTAGATCTCCTCTAAGGGAGCTAGTACATCTTCTCTTAGACCCCGTTTGATATGTCTAGAGTTGACCCAAAGATAATCATACCCTCATTAAAGGTGGATCCAACCTTCAAGCCCGTCTTCTAAATGAAGCAAAACTTTTATACAGATCACCTACAAGTGATCAAACAAGTAGTTAACAAGATTTTATAATTAAGGTTCATATAAGAGACACAGTACCCCACGTGGCTGGCAAAGATCATCATAGTTAAAAAGGCTAACAACATTGTTAAATCATGGTAAAACCAAATAAATATGAATATGAGGGATGAGGAGGCTACATCCTTCCAAATTGATAAAAACTTATACTACTACCAAGTCTGTCATGTAGAATGCAAGAGCAACCTACTAACGCTTCATGAACAAGGTCTTCAATGATCTCTTTAGACGTACGATGGAGGTTTGCATCAAGAACATGCTGGTAAAAAGCTAAGAACCATCCCAACACATATCTCATTTGGAGAAATGCTTCCAACTTCTTTTTCGCTACAACATTCATCTTAACAAAGCCAAATCCCCCTTTAGGATCACGTTGGAAAAAATTTTGAGATTCATGATCACTCATCATAAGATCGAGGTGTATTTTAAGAAGAATAGTGTATAAAGAGACATGTGTGGTGCTCTCAAGAAACATTAAGGAGGTGCAATGCTTGAACAAACACATAGTTGACCAGCCCTATTTCTTAGCTCATTCTAGATATAAGCACCTGCCTTTCTTCATGATACTAAGAGGCACTTCAAATGTTAGTTTCCAGTGAATAGATAAATGTTAGGCCACTTTCAAGTAACTCTGGACAAACTTGGCCTCACCACCCCTCCTTTCAAATCATGTCTAATTAGAGATTGTATATTTACTTAGCTATTTTACCTCACATGATAAGTTCTATACTAGTCATGGGAAAAGATGATTCAATGGCCCATATATTATGACAACAATATTCTCTCTGACATAAAGAGTCACTGCCCGTTGCCAGACAAAACTGTGTTTTCCTTAATGTTCTCAGCACAAAGGTTGGGTCCATACTTCTTGGCTCACACCATTAACAACTACACATAACTCCCTCTCATGACCATTATGCAAAGACTAGAAACATCTGAAACATTAATCAATTGTTCATTGGAATTAGGAAAGTTTAAAATTCACTAAATACCTCAACCATACATCAAATTACAAGTACTAGTTGATTTTATGGTTGAGTGCATTGTAGATACTTCTGTCGAGCACAGCTTTCTCCCCTGGTGCCATTTACTTGTATGTTGAGAAAGCATATGAAAGCTCTAGAGCTGGTGCTTGAATACTTCTCATCTTATCAAAAAAGAACACATGGCATACGAACTCTGCTTGGAATTTACAGCTACTAATAATGTTATTGAATATTAAGCCCTCGTCATTAGATTGAAACTCACCTTTGACTGTGAAGTGTGAAAATTGATCATCTACACTAACTCACAGCTCATCGTACCCTAAGTGGAACAGGACTTTGATACCCACAACTCACAATTGGTACATTATTTAGGTTTGATAAAAAAACTTCTTGCTTGGACTAAAAATTATCAAATCATCAACATACTTTGAGAGTGGAACACTAGGACCAACACCTATTCAAAATAAAGTGCATTAAAGAGATTTTTTTCTAAAATCCAAGGCCTTTGGGTGATACAGTTTATTGAATAGCAAAAAGTACATTCTTGAATGGATCAAATCATTTTATTCATGCAAGACGTATGGATGCCAACTTCATCATCATTAGAGATGAATTGTGTAAGAAAGTATTTATTGGTCCATGCATTAATTGTCTTCAGCTATCCAAATCTGACTACCTTCTACATGAGGTTCATTCCGTTGTATGTGGGAATCACCTCAGAGGCAAAGTTCTCGCTCTCAAGATAATGAAGCAAGAGTTTTACTGACCTATAAGAAAGAAGGGTGTATTGGAATTCACGTAAAAATGTAAAAGTTATTAGCTTCACTCCAATCTCACACATGCTTAGCAAGTAGAACTCACATCTCTCTTGAGCTTTTGAAATTTTTTCCTAATAAGGGGTAAACATTATAGGATTCTTTCTAATTATCAATGGATAAAAAAAAGTTCATCATAGTGGTTATCGACTACTTCATTAAGTGGTTAGAAGCTAAGATGGTTGCCAAGATCAACAAAGTAAATGCTAAATAGTTTATTTAAAGCAGTATATTCTACCACTTTAGTCTCCCTACAAAGATTGTAATTGACATTGGAACTCACTTTTTTGGGAAGGTGTTCACATCCTTCAGCAAGGATCTTCATATCCAACTAGTGGACACAGTCGTAGCTCATCCTCAAATGAATGAGAAAACATAAGTAACAAATCAGACCATACTCAACGGATTGAAGACTCGCCTTGAGAAGACTCGGTGGAAATGGGTTAAAGAACTCCACATCATATTGTAGGCTTATCGCAACACCTCATGAACTCCAATAGGGGAATTATCTTATAATCGATGATTTGGCAAGGAGGTCATCATCCCGGTTGATATGGGGTCCCAAATCCTCAAGTTCAAGCATTCAACCTGAACAATAATGTGGAGAAACTTTGGCAATAGCTAGACTTCATCCCAAAACACATAATGTGGCCTGCCTCAAGGCTACTTTCTACCACTTAAGGGTGGCAAGTCACTTCAACTGAAGAGTCAAACCTTAACCTATATCTATCAGAGATTCGGTTCTGTGAAGTCTCAAAGCAACTAATCATGGCCCACAACAAAATAAATTATCTCCCTTCTAGGAGGGTCCTTACACCATCATTTCCAAGACCAAGCTTGGAACTTTCAAGCTCAAGGATTTAGAGGGTAAAACTCTACCCCAAACTTGGAATGTGGAGTATCTTCACAAGTACTACCAGTGATAATACAATCATGTTATTTCACTTATGTTCATTTAGCCTTTATTTCACTTATGTTGTTGTCATTTGTTTTCATTTCTTAATAATTTTATTCACATCTTGCATTATTGTGTTTGTTTTATCTCTCAGTAGCATCAATATACTCTTGTTTTATTATATATAATTCTTCTTTTGTTTTATCTGTATGAAGGGAACGTTCATTGAATGTAACAGTCCCATGTGGATGTGATCCAAACTTTTCCATATGAGTTAATACCATTGAGTTTAGCTTTGATGCACAGTCTTGAATAGGCTAAGAGTCTTTGTTGGACTTTCATTGAGCTCTTCCATATAGTTTAACATCATCGAGTGTTGCTTTGATGCACAGCCCTAAAAAGGTAAAATATTGTTAGCAGTTTCTTTCGTATAAGCCTCTTTATTAATAAGATACTTCGAATAGCAACTTACATCCACTATGAAATGAAAGAGGAACCTGATCATACTTAACATCACATGAAAACACTGAAGAAAAGAAAAATAAAATATTTAGGGGTCGAATATCCAACACATCAAAGTCAATAAATAACATCCATTCAACTCATCTAGTATAACGTTGATAAATGTACAAGAAAGAGCAAGAAAATAAAAAGGATGACCACTAGCCCACTCATACAAAATAACATTTACAAACTTGCAAGCTAGAGCAGAAAGATAAAAGAATGAATACACTAGTCTGAAACATACACCAAAACATAGAAAAAATAAAAGCAGTGCACTACTCAAAGTCAATGTTCTCCTCTCTATCATCATAGTTGAACACCTTCAGCTCTCTCTCGAAGCCCTCAAATTTAGAATTTGAATGATGGTCTTCTGAATTCTGGCTAGGGGTAAGTCCCTCTATGTCAACCTCGGTCTGATGTCACACTGCTTGAGTCCTCTTCTGAAAGCTCTGGATGAATCCCTCCTCTACACCCTCCTTTTGCAGCTCATTCACCTAGACCTCAAATAGTTGATCGCGAGCTTTCTGAACACAATCCTGCATGATGCTCTTGAACTCATTAAAGCTCCTGATGTTTCCACGACTCTCAACTCAACTCCAATAACTTCAACCTCCTTCTCAGACCTCAATTTCTTGATCTCTTCCTGAAGAGTTGACATCTTCGATCTCATAAACTTCGGACTTTTAGTGCTCCGGTTGAGGTTTGCTCGTGCATCTAGAAACTCCTCTATGACTTTATAAAAATCCTGGTAACATATAGAAAAAAATTCACCACCACTGACAACTTTGTCCTGCACTCTGTTAGTTGATATTCTAAGGTCAGAGCTTCCTTAAATTTATAATTGTATCAACATTTTGTACTTGTCATGGAAGAACATGATCTTGATAGATTTGGAGTTCGAATTTCTCGAAGAAAGTCCATACCCCACTTTGAGGTCCATCCTTTTGGCTAACTGAAATAAATAAGTTAATGTCAGACAAACAAGAGAAATATGGAACAACAAAATTCTACTAATGTAAGGAAAAACTCATAAAGCCTTCAGTCTATTGGACCCTGGTGCATGAACGAGTTAGCACAAGCTTGGAAATAAGAATCCGATACACCTAAAAAATGTGCAATTTTTCATATGCTTTTAATGCCTAATTTCAATTATTTTTGATGATATTACACTTTAAAGAAATGTATTTTGCATATTTTTAGTTTCAGGTACAGAAAATAGAGTTTTGGAGAAAAAAAGCAAAAATGATGTAATTTGGAGCAAAAACGAGCAAGAAAGAAAATTTTGTCTTGACACATTTAGATATATCTTTCTATGCTTAATCTCATTTACACTTCTCACACATTTTTGAATGAAAATACACTTTAAATAAAAGTTATTTTTATGCTTATTATGTAGGTCTATCTGTTATGAACACAACATAACTGAAATGGGGCAAAACAGAGCTAATACGGAGCCAAACGAAGCAAAATGGAGAAGCTGCGCAGGGTGGGCGCCGATAGCGCCAGAGCCAGCGCCTGCAGTTCTGAAGAGCAGAAAATGATGAGAAAACAGCACCGACAGCTCCCAAAACGGCGCCTGGGACGGTCATGGATTGATTTTTTACGATTTTTTATGTTCTAGAAGGTTCCCAAGTGATTCAAACACCCCATGAAACAATTCAATGAATCTAGACACTTGGATAAAGCTCTTGAATGAAGAGGCATGTCTTTTGGATGAATAGATTTGTCTCTTGGAAAAAAGGAGGGAATTTGTGTCTCTTTAAAACAGAGGGTTTGACACCTCTCATATGCATGCGTGTGTGTGTGTGAGGGTGTGTGTGAGTGAAAAATGTGGAGAATGTTTAGTGATCTTAGAATAGAAGTAGAAATATAGATTTCTACCTTTTTTGGGGAGATTGGTGAGGGGATTTTGAGAGAATATGTAAGGGAATATTCTAGCATTGCATAAATCGGTGGGAGACTTTGTGGGAGAGATTTTCATCTTTCTTTCAAGGAGAAAAAACTAAGTATTGTGTTCTTCATTATCTTATTATTTTGTAAACACTTATCTAGTGGATTTGCTTTGATGTAATGAAGTTTTTTTCGTTTTGTTTTCTTCTTGCTTTGTGATGTGTTTCTCTTATTCTTTCTTCTTCTTAGGAAATAGTGGCATGAGAGAATTATACAATTATTTTCCTTTTACTTTTCTTTTACAATGAGTATGATTCTTATTTTTTATTTTAGGATGCATGCTTGAAGAAGTTTTAATTATAAATGTGATGGTTTTTACTTGCACTTTATTTACATTACGATAAAAGACTGTTGTAGTGTTAAAATTTTTTATAATTGCATTAAGACCCGAGAGGGCAGTGTAATTCTCAACAAAGTGGAACCACATTCAAATTCCATGGATGGTAAAGTTCATGGGGGTTGGATGCAAATAAATAGAAAAATATACTTTGATGGGCGTAGAATTGGAGATTTTAGGGTGACAGACTAAAACTCTCAATTCGGTCTAAGTGTTTAAAGGACTAAAGCGAGAGTTAGCCTTCAGGGGAAGAAAAGTGGGAGCTTTGGAGTGGGAGTCAGTATCCTCCTTGTATAGCCACAGATTTAAGGACTAAACCTGAGATTAACCAATAATTTTCTATAACACTGAATCAAGGTAGAGAATTAAAATTGCTCCTATTTGACACATATAATATTTAATATATCTAATTCATTTACATTATCCAACTCAATACATAAGAATAGTAGTTTTGAAAATCTTAAAATTCTCCAAACCAATTCATCCAGAAATGGTTATCTTTAGAATTTAATATTTACATTTAGAAATAGTTATTATCCTTATATTTAAAATTTGCATTTAGGAGTAGTTACTAGATAAAACACCATTTTAATCGACATTCCAAACTAAGAACTAATAGTAGTAAACCAGAATTTGACTAAGGACATCTTTCCTCACTTCCTCGTGGGATCGATATTCAGGGTTTAATAAGAAAGTCCTATATTACTTGAGTGATACGTATACTTGTGTTTATATCATTGTGATTATATAGAATATATAAAATTAAGCATATAAAAAAGTCACATTAGAATCCTAGAAGGATTGAACAAATGTTTCTTCACCTCTTTACTCATCCTACTCTGCTTATGAGAAAACAACCATGGGCATTGTCTGATAAGGGCCACTTAGAGGCACCTTAGGAGCCAGCTTAGGGCGGTTCTTCTCAAATTTATTTGTTATCATCACAAAAGAACATCCAGTGTGAAAAGAGAGGCCCAAATTAAACAAGGATTCCTCGCTCACAAAGTTTAGATGCATTGCACCTCGAGCTACATTTCCTTGAAGTCCCAAAAACCAAGAATTTGTACAATTTCATCTTCAATGATCTAAAGGGAGATGGGTTGTTCATATGTTTTCCCTCGATTCTTATGAAACCCCCAATAATTTTGCTCTAAGAAAAATATCACAGAACTGTGTCTTACAGGATCCTTTGTATTAAGATCTGTCTTGTTCCTAAAAATTGCTTGATCATATGTGTCACTGATGAATCGCCCAATTGGGCAAAAATCTCTCGTGTCAACTTTAGCCTCGCTTTCTGAAAAACACAATCAGTTTGATAATTTTTGTTGTTGTCCGATAAGAGAATTGTGAAATGTTAAACCCAACAGCTTTTAGAATGTCCATCAACTCAAGCGCCACAGAAAATTGTAGGTCAGCCTGCATCGTTATCTTGTATATGACAACATATCTTGGGAGAGAAGAATCAACTTGATTGATTGAGGTCGATAACTTAACCAACATGTCATTCAAAAAATAAATTTTATTTCAAAACAACATCATGGCTTCCTCCATTAGGATTGATATTGTCTCTAAGGGATTAGAGCACTTCCTTTGATTTTCAAAAAGGCGGGGATTCACAAACATAAGCGTCTCAAAATATTAAAAATGTCCTTCAAAAGTGCACGACTGAAGGGCAAAAGGTGGCCCAAAAGTGTGCTGAGAGAGCTCTGTTGATTGCAAAAAAAAAAAAAGGGTTGGGG
>JXCR01142436.1:0-10265 GCA_002079205.1 Phalaenopsis hybrid cultivar | reverse complement strand
GCCCCCCCCCCCCCCCCTCTTAAGGCATGACTCATGATACGTTATGTGCACGTGAGTTTTCCTGCTGACACTTGTTTCCATACAGAATTGAGTTTTTTTTTCTTTTTTCTATGTATTTTTTAGAGTCTAGGAGAGTCCTGTAGCAGAAATAACATACGGGCACGGGTTCCGAGTCGTTAGCAAGGGAACCACGTGGAGGGGACCAGGAGCAGATGCTCGTGCCCCGTATCTTAATTCTGCATTTTATATTGATGTATAGAATTAGAACCGGGCATGTATATGCGGAGTCCTGCTGCCTTTTTCTTTTCTGGGATATGTTGTCGACCCAGCGGCACCGGCCTGTTTATTATTTTGATCTGACTTATTTTGTTTTCTTTACATCATGTTGCATGTCTGCATTTGCATGCGTTTTTCCTTATTTTCTTTCTGTATTTTATCTGGGATTTCACGATTCATGTGTTTTTTCTTGTTTTCTTTCTGTGTTTTATCTGGGATTTCACGATACAACATAGGCTCATTAAGGACCCTAAAATTAAAAATTTTCTACAAAATCCTAAATAAAATATTCAAGATAATAAAGTTTAGGATTAAAATATTTAGGATTTAAAAATTGCAACATTTACTTTCTTGCATATATTAATAGAGCCTCCACGATACTTATGATCATTCTAGATAACTGCATTCATATTTGCATGTCCCGAGGAGAAGTCCCCGTACTTTTCCAACTTGACTGGCCCAGCATACTTTCATATAAGTGGTTGTCTAGTGCGCCTAGGATGTTAGAAGGCTCCCCGACCCAGACGGGGTATAAGTTCTTTTGCTTGGAGCGTTTCCAACTTTGTAGCTGAACCTCCACTTCTCTTTCTTTCTTGAGACATCATTGTTATTTTGACAGGTATAAGTCCCACCTCTTGGAGCTTCAGCTTGTAGTCATAATAGGATAGAGTTTCCTTCCTTTAACCTTAGGACTACCGAGATTCCTGTGGATGATGCAATTCACGGAATGCTGACCGGGGATTTCAGGACGTGTTAGGTCGACTACCTTCACGACCAGGTAGACTTAGAGTTCTAGTAGCCTGTGTATGAGACGGGTCCTGGTACCCGACTCAGTTACCTCTACCTTTTAGGATCACTCTACCTTCCTTTTTGTTGAGCCCCTTTGAGCCATGTCGCTCCTTGACCTCGTTGATATCACATTGACGGCCCGATGCCGATGAGCTGCCGCCCATTTTGGATACGACGATTTGTCCTCTGCCATTTGGCCCGGATGTGTTTTGACGTATTAGGATATCCTCGTTAAGATGATTTAGGTTATATCGTGGGCCCCATGTGCCAATAAGCCGCTACCCATTTCAGGATGTGACAGACTCATTTTCTGCCCGATTGTTTAGCGTGAGCTTTGAAGCATTGGAATTATTCCCACACGGAATAAACTTCATTTAGTTGTCTATACCCCATGTATATGATAATATGAAGCGAAACTCCTTTTATCGAGAGTATTATTGGGTATTCCTCAAGGTGTAATTAACCAGTAGGAACACGTTCCTCTGGGAGTGCTCTTGACCCCAGAACAGGTACATACACATGACTCTCTGGTTATGGGTAGTCTATGTAGATACTTCTTTCGCTGATATTGGTTTAAGGTGCCTCTGCCCGATCTTGTTTGAGCGAACATTCTTAACATATCATTGCGAGGTTTATCGCACGTAGACTCTCCACTTTTTAATTTTTCTCTTGTTTGTCTCTATGTCGTATGTCCTTTCTTATTCGATTTCTCTCTTCTTCGAATCATTTATATGGTTTGAGAGGGAGATTTATTCGAATGGGGGAAGTATACGACGATCGACAAGCTGGCGACTCCTTTAAAAATAAAAAAAGAAAAATGAACGAAAAACAAAAAACCATAAATTTTTTATTGCCTTCTTTTCCATGGTAAGGAGATGAAGTAGTTTGAGACAGAGTAAGAGAATCTTATGTTGATCAGCATTAAAGTAGATCTGTAGATGCAAATCAAAGCTCATAGAGTAAAACACATCGTCAAACAATCTTGGCCAAGGGGACATGACAATGGAAGTTAATACAAGGAAAGATGAAAAAAATTTAAACTTACAGACAAGCACTAATGTACACAAACATCATTAAAAATAATGATAATATAAAAACAAAATAAACAAAAAAAAAAGATAATAATAATGATTTTATAAATTAGATAAATAAATGCTTAATAGCTATTTATCCATAAGTGATTATCAGGTTACATGTATATAAATATAAGCTACATGGAGCTTAATATGTTTACTTAAAATGTATTAAAAAATGCAAGTAAATAAATAAATTAATAATAACAACATTTAAAATAAAAATATGTATAATAAACAACTAAGGGTGTAAATAAGCCAAGTTTAAGCGAGCACTGTTAGTTGGTATTTGTCTTGTTCAAAAATTTGTTTATTCTACATCGGCGTATGTTCAAAATTGTTCATAAATAGCATGTTAGTATTTGATTCATTTTGAACTTATTTATGAATTTTTTAATTCGCATGTTCTGCATGCTTGAGCTCATATTTAGCTTGCACTGCTTTATAATTACTAAATTTTAATTTTTAAAATAAAATATTAAAAAACTAAATATATGATAAATCAAAAATTTTATCAAAATTTTATGATTTACACTATTAGTAAGAATATAAAAAACAAATAAATATTAGTTATGTAATTATTTTGAGTCAAAAGAAGCTAAGGATAATTGCACAAATTTCTAATTTTGTTCAGTTAATTTATAAATCAAAAACAAATATTTATTTATGCTTAGCTTCTTAATAAGTGAATCGAATACAACCATGTTAACAATTCAAACATAAATTATTTGCAAACAACAAGTCTTTTTGATAGTTCTATGTCCAAGCCCCCTCAAATATATATTAAAAAAAAAAAAAGTTTACCTTTTAAAAACTCTCCTCTCGTTCTTTTTTCATATCCCAATTTCCTCCTCCCCAAAACGCTTTGGCAGTCTGCCACTCCCACTCTCCTTTCTTATCTCACTCTCGTTCTCACTCTTCATCCCTTCTTTCTTTCTCAAAAGCTCACTCAAGCTTACTTTTTATGCCTCACAAAAAACTAGGTAGGAAGTCAGTGACCCTTTACTCGTAGAATTTTTGCCCATCTCTTCTTTTAAAACTTTGCACAAAAAAAATTATTTTCACATACCCCTAAACACATTATTAATTTAGACAAATGAACTTTTAGGTTATGGTGCTTCGTGCAATGCACCAAAATATCTTTGTTGTCATGTGAAGTGTGGGGAAGAAATGGCATACCTTGGTGACACCCTCGCAAGGTATTCACACCTTGTTTTGGAGAGACCCTCTTCCTACTTGCCCATTTCCTATCTCCCTTTTCTAAACAGCATTTGCTCAGAAGAAACAGAGCGATGAAAGGTAAGAACGAAACTGAACAAATAAGAAGAAGAAAATAAAAAGAACAAATACGAAGATATCATATAAAACAGTCTTCGTAACTTGAACTAAAAAAGAGTGGTCAAAACCAAATCAAACTTTACTCAACCTAAGTAAATATACACTAAAAATCTTATAAAAGAACTTTCATATGCAAACCAGATGACAAAATCAAATTTATTTTATTGTGGGTTTAAAAAGAACTACCATGATGACTTAACATCGTGGCTAATTACAGCTTGGGGGATACCGAATAAGATTTGATAAGAAATATATGCTTGCTTTATATGACCCTGTGAAAAAATAGAAGTCGAGGCAATTTTCAACATTCCTAATAGAAGAAACACCTTGCTGTCAATGTTCGACTAAACAATTGGATAGAGAGTGAATCACCGTAACCCAACATACAGCCCGCCTCTCAGCAAAAGAGGGCCTACATAACACCTATAAAGACTCAACAAAAAATTACGAATGGCCCAAAGTGGGTGTCAATAAGAGGGGCAAATCCTAAACAAGTTGAGATATTCTAGTCAAGACTCCATAAATACATCTTCATAACTATTATAACTCTAAGTCTACTAAATCATAGAGGTAGTTGACCCAACATGACAATAAATTAATCATCAGCAACTCATGTGTTGCATCGTCAAAAGTAATTCAATAGACCAAAAGTCACAAGAAAGAGACGTACAAGCTCCAACGACTCTACTCGGATAGAACGAGCAGAAGTAGGGACACACCAGCCAAGGGTATGGCAAGAAAACCTACAAAGTTAAAAAAGAATGGATGACCTAACTAAAAAGTCAAACCACCTCACAAAGGACATACACTCTCGTATGGGTTGGGACAACCTCTAACACCCTAAACTATACTAGACTTCCGTCTTCGCGTATAGAACTTATGTTGGGACAATCGAGTTGGAAAAACAATATAATTNTTCACATACCCCTAAACACATTATTAATTTAGACAGATGGACTTTTAGGTTATGGTGCTTCGTGCAATGCACTCAAATATCTTTGTTGTCATGTGAAGTGTGGAGAGGAAATGGCATACCTTCGTGACACCCTCGCAAGGTATTCACACCTCTTTTTTTTGGAGAGACCCTCTTCATACTTGCCCATTTCCCATCTCCCTTTTCTAACAGCATTCGCTCAGAAGAAACAGAGCAATGAAATGTAAGAACGAAACTGAACAAATAAGAAGAAAATAAAAAGAACAAATACGAAGATATCATATAAAACAGTCTTCGTAACTTGAACTAGAAAAGAGTAGTCAAAACCAAATCAAACTTTACTCAACTCAAGTAAATATACACTAAAAATCTTATAAAAAGACTTTCATATGCAAATCAGATGACAAAATCAAATTTATTTTATTGTGGGTTTAAAAAGAACTACCATGATGATGTAACATCGTCGTCAATTACATCTTAGGAGATACCGAATAAGACTCGATAAAAAATATATGCTTGTTTTATATGACCCTGTGAAAAATAGAAGTCGAGGCGATTTTCAACATTCCCAATAGGAGAAACATCTTGTTTTCAATGTTCGACTAAACAATTGGGTAGAGAGTGAATCACCGTAACCCAACATACAACCCGCCTCTTAGCAAAAGAGGGCCTACATAACACCTATAATGGCCCAAAGTGGGTGTCAATAAGAGGGGCAAATCCTAAACAAGTTGAGATATTCTAGTCAAGACTCCATGAATACATCTTCATAAACTATTATAACTCTAAATCTACTAAATCGTAGAGATAGTTGACCCAACATGACAATAAATTAAACATCAGCAACTCATGTGTTGCATCGCCAAAAGTAATTCAATAGACCAAAAGTCACAAGAAAGAGACGTACAAGCTCCAACGACTCTACTCGGATAGAACAAGCAGAGTAGGGACACACCAGCCAAGGGTATGGCAAGGAAACCTACAAAGTTAAAAAAGGATGGATGACCTAACTAAAAAGTCAAACCACCTCACAAAGGACATACACAATCGTATGGGTTGAGACGACCTCTAACACCCTAAACTGTACTAGACTACCGTCTTCGCGTATAGAACTTATGTTGAGACAATCGAGTTGGAAAAACAGTATAATTCCCCTCAAGACATGCAATGGGATATGTAATGCTATTTAGAACAATCCTAAGTGTGAATGCCTTGTTAGTATANTAATTCCCCTCAAGACATGCAATGTGATATGTAATGTTATTTAGAACAATCCTAAGTGTGAATGCCTTATTAATATGTTTGGGAGATATAGTCATGCAGAGATTCATTATTTTAAAATTGACCCGAAAGTCATACAAGAAAGTAAAGACAAATCTTAAAATTGATTAATTTTAAACCTAAATTTTATTAATGATAAATATTTTAAGTATGAGCTTTTATAGAAAATTTTTACCCTAAAGATTCTAAGCGCAAACTCTACCCTAACAAATCACAACCAAAAAGGGCAAAACTGGCAACACGTGTGCACTAAGGTAAACAATCACAAATAAATAATAAGATGATGGGTGCCGATAGCTGAACAACATACCCAAAAAAAAAAAATGGTCAAGCTCTGCATAATACATGTTCAATCCTAAATTTATATGATATGAATATTTCTTCTTGATTTGGAATCAAGATACATACGAGGCATGAGTATCTCTTCCTGCTCCTGCCACACGGTCTCCTCAAATCGAGCTCCTCAGGACTCATATTTATGCCTTCTTTATAATACATACTCTCTTGGGGACTCTCAGAAATACATATAAAAAGTATAAAACAAAGACTCGATCTGCAAAACAGAAATTAACATGGGTATAAAGCATACAAAGAGAAAATGAGTCATGTCTGATAGTTGGAGAGCAAAGCAGCAACTGCAGAAAATATGTTAGTTAGATCTCAGTTATTTAAGTGAGTCATTGTTGGACATGACTCACTGTATTAAGACTGACACACTATATTAAAATTGATCTTAATATACTAGTGTGCACGTCTAATACCCAGTAAACAGACAAAACAACAATTAAAATACGATTTCTAGCAAATAAATCAACATAATAGCCACGCATGTGAAAAATCTAATTACACCCTAACCCTAATTCTAAGCAAACATATAGAAGATGTTGCCTAGCCAGAATCTAGTGACAGTTGCACAGTGCAGGGCTAAGGGCATTCCCGTATGGTCTTGATGGGCTGGTCTCAAAGCCTTGGAAACAATGTGATCACATTTAGGTGCAGAAGTAATGCTTTATGGTAGTAAATTTTCAAAATAAATGTGTCCATGTCCAAGAATACAGAGGAGGAGACAAGAGTGTTAGAGAGCATGGATGATGAAAGAAATGAAATAGATAATTGAGAAAATTAGATTATCCCAACGTTATATATGCTGAAAAATAAAAGCTTGAACAAGTTCATAAAAAAACATTAAACAAGGTTTCCAAACATTAAATGCAATGTAGCTTACAAAATTTATCATTCTATCTAGCATAATTTAATTTTATGATGATATCATTTTATACCATCCTAAAAATATTTCTTATAAACTGACTAACAATATAACTAACGCCTAACATCATAAATATAAGTATTAGCTGATATTTTTTAAAACGCTGGGCCATTGAATTTATGGGAAATCCTAACAAATGAAAACTGCTGGAGAAGATGTACTGATTACCAGTATTAGCTGATGTTTTGGTAGGCAGTTTGTATATATGAGATTGAAGACTGAGGGGCAAAAGAAAAAAGACAGATTTTTGCTTCCTGTTTCAATCTTGACAATTTAAATTGTATTTTTCTTCACCTTTATCAGCGACTTATATCTTCTTCTAACTCTAATTCCTTCATGCAGAAATGCTGATTATCAACACTGCTTCTCCTTCTCTCTTCTTATTCGTAGAAAAGCATTGAATTTATATTTAAGTTTCCAAACTCACATCCCAACACTTTCCAAGAAAACAGCTGCATGGAGGTGCAGGAAACAGAGATGTAAGGTTGAACACAACTAATGTGAATGATAATGAAGACAAAGCGATGTGAAGAAATCACCGACTCGCGTCTACCGCTCCAGTGCCGCCGCGGATTTCGCCACCGTACCTAATGCCCTCTTGCAGATCTAGGGCAAGCAATTGGATAAAGCCCGCACTTTTCTCTGATGTCGGCAAGCTTGATCAGGGCTGTTAACGGCAATCTAGTCCAGCGTGTAAATTAAAAAATTTGTGCTTTAATTTTCATACTTATAAATAAATTAAAATTTAAAATGAGTGATATTTTTATATAAAACTATAAATAAATAATTTTATAATTTTAAATTAGTATGTGGATTAATTTAAACTAAATAAATAAAATAATATATTAGTTGCAAGTAAATTTTTTTAATAAGATAAATAGATAGTAACAAATTAGTTAAGGGGATAAAAAAAATGAATTAACTTATCTATATGTATATATATAAATATTGATATTAAATTATAAATATTTAAATTTATTTATTTAATAATTTAAGAAAAACTAGATTTGGTATTAATCAAGTCGAGTTCAAGTGGTTCATCTCATTTAGAGCACTAATCATGACAAAGTGTGCCATAAATCTATGCATAAAAAAATGTATTGTACTTTTTAGAAGTTTACAATGGAAATATTTTTTATGTGATTTTACAATTTTTAGTGTTATAAATATAAATATGGAAGCTTATGTGTTGCATAGATAAATACATAAAAATTATGGTCGTGGATGTGAATATCTTTGTATTTATATAATTAACATATAATTTTTAATATCTTTTTTTAGAAAGATTTACATATACTTAACTATTTGGCACCAAAAGTTAAATTTTTATAAATATATCACTTTACATGTGCATGAAAAAGTGTATTTCACTTTTAAAAGTTAAAATGATGATATTTTTAAGTGATATGAAAGAAATACTCTTTTCTATAATATTTAAAATTTTAAAATTACAAAAAATTATTATTATTGTGTTTTCAATAAATAATTATCATAAGGCATGAATCTCAATGCATTTTGAGCAATAAATATTTCAAATTCAAAGTCAACTTTATTTAAGTCTTGATTCAATAAATTTATAATCAAGATGAATATCCTGTAAAGTGGGCGGTCCCCCTTTGTCCTCCATCTTGAGTGTAATCTCAATCGTTTTAGACATCTACTCCCATCTTCAAGCTACCCGATTATGAGTTAAGATGCCAACTTGGGGTGTTAGGTTCGGGTTTNTAGTTAAGTGTATAAAAAAATTAATTATTTTTAATATATATAAATATTAATATTAAATTATAAATATTTAAATTTATTTATTTACTAACTTAAGCAAAATTAGATTTGGTATTAATCAAGTCGAGTTCCACTGGTTCATGTCATTTAGAGCACTAATCATGACAAAGTGTGTCATAAACCTATGCATAAAAAATTATATTGTACTCTTTAGAAGTTGACAATGGAAATATTTTTTATGTGATTTTACAATTTTTAGTGTTATAAATATAAATATGAAAGCTTATGTGTTGCATATATAAATACATAAAAATTGTGGTCGTGGATGTGAATATCTTTGTATTTATATTACTAACATATAATTTTTAATAGATTTTTTTAGAAAGATTTACATATACTTAACTATCTAGCACCTAAAGTTAAATTTTTATAAATATATCACTGTACATGTACATAAAAAAGTGTATTTCACTTTTAAAATTTAAAATGATGATATTTTTAAGTGATATGAAAGAAATAGATGATATAAATGTCAAAAAAAAAAAATATATAATATTTAAAATTTTAAAATTACAAAAATTTATTATTTTTGTGTTTTCAATAAATAATTATCATAAGGCATGAATCTCAATGCATTTTGAGCAATAAATATTCCAAATTCAAAGTCAAGATTATTTAAGTCTTGATTCAATAAATTTATAATCAAGCTGAATATCCTGCAAAGTCGGGGTTCCCCCATTGTCCTCCATCTCGAGTGTAATCTCAATCGTTTTAGCCATCTACTCCCATCTTCAAGCTACCCGATTATGAGTTAAGATGCCGACTTCGGGTGTTAGGTTCAGGTTTATGGGTTAAGCTCGGGTTTGAGTCTTAATTTCTGACCTCTTTGAGAAGCATACTAAGATATTTGGTCGGTTTTAATTTTGACCAAAACTTATTATTTCAATTATTTTAATATTCATTAACTTATCGATAAATAATTAAAAACGATTTAAAAAATATTTCTGCACGTGCGATATTTTTTGGCTCAGAGAAAGAAGTAGCATTAATTAAATATTTATTTATTTATTTTAAAGATGCTTACATGATACTTAATTTTCATATTTACATTTGCATATATCTATTTCCTTGACATTATTAAAATACTTAAATATTTATAGAATATTAACTGATCAAAGTGATTATTTTGAACCTTTCGATATAGTGATCCAAATTAATATAATAATTACGGAACATGACACTCACAAAATTGATAAATAGACTATTTTGAGTGGATCTTGTGAATTAGAGGAGAAGGCAGGAAAATTTATAATATTTTTAGGGTTCAGCTCCACCATGGGCGACGTCTATTAACACAACCAGCAAGTCGTTAATGTTGCTAATGTCGGGTCACCGTTATCCGATCACCACTGTCAGTGTCATCGGACCACCGTCATCTAACAAATCATCATTATAAATATTTTAAAATTGAAATACATGTAATCTAGAATAAATTTATGAAATTAAAAAGGTTATATACAAATAGGGGTGTAAACGAATCGAACACGAACGAACAGAGCTTGTGTTCATGTTTGGTTCGTTTGAA
>JXCR01142435.1:34592-58475 GCA_002079205.1 Phalaenopsis hybrid cultivar | reverse complement strand
CCCCCATGCTGGCCTTCCCTGCAATTAGGAATCGGTCCAAAGATATTACAAGTGATGCTCTAGCTAACTAGAAAGATAAAAGTTAATAGCGAAGGAAAATCACACAGATTCAACATGAACCGGTATATGAAATTCTAGAGGATAGTTAAAGCTGATAACCTGGGAGGTCCCATGGTTCGCACTTGTTAAGATCGACATCAACGATGGCCTTTGTTACAAAGCTGAAATCAGCGATCTTGTGGGTAAGGTAGTAGGTGACGAGCTCCTCGTCCGAGGGATGGAAGCGAAAACCTGGAGGAAGGCCCTCCTCCATGTCCAAGGATGTTGGGAGGAAGGAGATGAAAGACAGTAACAATTAGGCAGCCGGGCTGCAGCTACCTAGCTACACACATAATAGAGCTCTTATATGAGTTGATATCAAAGGAGAACATGGGTGCATGTGTGAATTTAGGAAGTTATCCCAGGCTTTTGGTTTTACTGCAATATTGCAGTGAGGGAGTGAGGAGGGGGGGAGTGAAATTGAAGATTTGTAATATTCAGGTGATATATAGGATAGAAATTAGAGTTTATTGTGGGTCAAACCTAACTCCAACCATTTCTAACCACCGGTTTTGCCCCTCGTTTATTGCTAGGAACAACATGGGAATCAAGTGGTGGCGGGAATAAGACAAAGAAGACCTTGTGGATATGTAGTAGCACCTAACTCTCAGATTGCTTCAAGAAGGTTTATCATTAATTTGTAGTACGTAGTTAGGCTTGTAATTATTGATTTGTGCGCACTAGAGGACAATAAACTGCTGTCTACAATGTAAGAATTTAATAACTAGGTATTGTTATTTTGTCTTACTTACGTTTAAACATGTTTTTATTTCAAAAAAAAAAAAAAATTTCTCATGACAATATGAATTTTTATATAAATAAGTTGCAAAGAGTTTCTAGTTTTAATTATTAAAATAAATTTAATTATAAAAAAATAAATAATAATAATAATAATATTACATGGAACATCCATCACATCTTCTAATACTCTCATTGGTTCTAGCTAGTGGCGATGGTTGTGATGGTGTTGTAGTGAGCTTGATAATCTGGTCCTATGATATTAACCATATATTACCAAATGAAACGTTGGAAGAAAAGAATATAATTGTAAACATTTCTGTAAGAAATGTAATATTTTATCGTGCCTATTTTCTTTTACAATTTTTGAAGGTATGGCTACATATGATAAGGTATCCTCACAGCTACGTTGTTGTTATGACTAATGCTTTTAATTGTTTTGGAAGTTCAAGTAAAATTATGGCTAAGGTTTAACTATCGTCTAGGCAACAAAAAATAGTTTTAAGTGATTTGTTGGTAAGTGGAGTATGGGGAGAGAGTGAAGATAATCTCTAGCTCTCACTCACAGTTCGAAAAAAAAGACCAAGTACTTACTGTGATAGTAATTTCTATTTCTCTTGATATATCAAAAAAATAGTATTGTTTACATTTATTTATAGGTAAAGCAGAACGGCAGAAAGTCTAAAATCTATATAAAAAAAGAGCCATATAATATAGTGCAGGTTGTTACGAAGTGTTCCCTAGCCTTCCTTCTTCCTCCTAGCAATACCACTCTTAGGGAGAGGAGGCGATCTTTGCCGGTGAGCAATGGAGTGATGGATAGGTATGCGTTGGTACACCCACTTCTTAAGATGATGATCCAGTAGACAAATCATGAGCTTGTCGGTAAGTTATTAATAAAGAGCTATCATGAAGGAGTTCACGAGTATGACTGTGAGTTGATGCTCAGTCATGATATGTTGAATTGAGATTTCGTTAGTTTTGAGATTATCCCTGATGAAGTGATGGCCCACTTCTATGTGTTTTGTGTGAGTATGAAATACTTGGTTGTAAGCTATGACTCATGGTCGATGTTAATGATACGGTGGTCAGTTCTTAAAGCAAATGTCATAGCCGATTTACTTCTATCATGGTGGTAGCGAGGGCTCGATATTCAGTTTCTGTAAATGATCTGCTACAGTATGTTCTTTCTTGTCTTACCAAGAGATCAAGCTGTGTCACAACAAAATGCAAAAGCATTTTGTAGATTTCTTGTCTACGGTGTAATTAGCTCAGTCAGCATCTACATAGCCATGTAGTCAGAGTGGTTTAGTTATAATGGGAAAGCTAAAGTGTTTTGTACCTTTGTGGTATTTATGAAGGGCTTTGTGGTGTTGATAATGAAGAGTTTTGGGGTTAGGCATGTGGTGACTCAGAAGGTTGACTATAAAAGTGATGTTGGGGCAATTTGTAGAGGTGTGGGTCTGGGGCACTAGAGAAGGTGTTATGATTTTTTCTTTATTTTTCATTTTCTTTTGTTATGTAGAAAGTTGTGTTATGATGGTTTTGGTGTGGAGCATGTTTTCTATTGTTAGTATGTCAATGAGGTTGGAGGTAGGTAATGTGATTGAGAAAATATCCTCAGTGTGTGTGTTCAATTTCATTTATGAGGAAGTGAGAGACATGTTCAAGTTGCATAAATTAATGACAACTGAATGTGTGAATTCAAATGTTTATTGGCTAAGGCAGAGTTTCATGTGATGCTTATGTCATCTTTGTTGACTAGTAGATTATGTGTGCGCTATTATATTGAAGAAAGAGTAATGATGGATTTGTTGTGCTGAGATGGAAGTGTTGTGTGTAGAGAAAGTTGTAGAAAGTTTAGTAATATTGTCAAGGTGATTGTCTGCCTCAATAAAGTAACTTCTATTATTTGCACTTGTAATTGGGATGTCATTGGTCAATAAATTTGGGTGTTTAATTCATGTAAATTGTATCATCCAATTTCCCATGAAAAAGTTCATTAAAAACAACCAATTTTTGTATTAGTCAATCATGTGCATTGGCAATTGTTTTTGAGTATATAAATTGTGGGGAAATTGAGCACTAGGCTAAGCATTTTCTAATCAACTCCATGTTGTTGAGAATACCCTATGTCACTAGCTTGGCTTCATATCTCGCTATTGAGCCGTCAACATGAAGTTTTATTTTGTATGCCCATTTTTAATCCATGACATCTTGATTAGAAGAGGGAGGTATCCGAATCAAGTTGTCTTGTTGCCGCAAAGGCATGAAATCATCTGACATGGATTGTCTCCTTTTTTTTATTGACGACTTGATTAAAGTTATTTCATTATATTTTCTATATTTTTGTTGGAGGTTGAATATGTGTTGGGTTTGAGGTGTCCCATTTGGATACGGTGGTAATATTGTGTTGTTTTTGTGGTAGTTGTAGAGTACGCGTATGTGTATCTGGGGAGTTGGTGGGTTTTATGGTATTTTGTCAGGTTATAATTTATGTTGTGTTTTGGTGTTGGGAGGGTTTTTTATGTGTTATTTTGGTGGAGGAGGTAAGGATGACGTGGGTATGAGCAATGAGATGACATGAAGAGTGTTGATGTTATTTACAGATGTTTATGAGATAGTTTTGTAAGAAAAATGCCATTCAATGAATTTCACATGTCAAGAGAAAATTATTTTGTCGGTAGTGTGCTCTAAACCCTTTGTGTTGATTAGTGAATCCAAGGAATAAAAATAGATGAGCATTTGGTTCAAACTTATTTTGTACATAGTGATATTGTCAAGGAAAATACGCACATCGAAACACTCTCAGATTGTGGGATTCTGGAGGTTTTCCATGTACTAGTTCGTATGGGTATTTGTTGTTTTTTCTTGAGGATGGAAGACTATTGATTAGATATGTGGTTAGTCAAAATGCTTCTATTAAGAGATGAGGGGGTAGGGATGCAACATTAAGGAGGGTTCTATTTTTTTCTATAATGTGTTGATGCTTTACTTTATTTGAGGCAATTTGTTTCAAGGATGTATGGGCGACTGAGTTGATGTATAATAACATGGTCTTTTTGGCAGATTTTGACGATGTGAGACATTTACTCAAGTTCTACATCAGGTCTTAGGTATTTGATATTTTTATTATATTAATTCCTTAATTACTTATGTAGGTTGGTAAAATAAAATGCGGTTGTCAAGTTTTGAACCATGGAAAAGCACCAATAAAAACAAGAATAAGCATCTATAAACATTTCAAGAAGAGAATAAGTAGTAAAACTAAAAGGAAAAAAGAGTTTGTGGCTTTTGTTTTAGTGACAAAATTGACAAGGTGGATTGGAGAATTATATGTTGAATTGAGGATGTGTTTTGGAGATACTAGAGAGGACTTTGAGATGAAGATAACCAAGTTGTTGATGTCATTTATCGGAGATGCTGGTAGAGTTTAAAGCTAAGATAGAGTACAATCCCCTCTAAGTTTTTCCAATGAGGACAGTGTTCTTTGATGATAGGTTTCGTATTGAAAGACATCAAGATGAAAGTTGACTTGAAACTTGTTATCGTTTATGAGGTTTTTCACTGAAATAAGATAATCAGAAGGATTAATAGCTCTAAGGATTGGGAAGAGAGTTAGCTTACTTGTTGGAGTGGGTAATGTACTGTGGACTGTGTGAGTGATTTATTTTGTTTGTCCATTCCCTACTCTCATTTGATTAGTGCCCATATATGGTAGAGGTTGGTGAAGATTCTTCATATGTGGTGTAAGATGCATAGTTGCCTAAGTGTCGAACACCTCTTCCATTGTTGAAGTTGTAGTATTTAAATTGAAAGCATTGTGTGGTGGGTCTATTTTAAATTTTTACTACATATTATCCCTATGCCATCATAGAAAGGAACCCCTTTCGTAGTAGATCTGATGGGTTACTATGGGTTTTTGCTTTGTGTTAGTGTCTTAGGAGGTATTCCTCTTGTATTTCTTGTTGAAATTGCATTAAGAGTATTGATTGCCTTTTTATTTTTATGTGATTAGGATTGTGGGTTGTTTATTTTTGAATACTTCATTGACTTGATTACACTTTTTATTGTGTAATAGAGAGTAGAAGTCCTATAGAGTACTTGTGCATTGAATTTAGTTTTGATGCATGTTTTGAACACCTAATGGTTAGTTGAGAGATGGGCTTTGGTAGAGAATATCCTCATTGTCAATTTGTGATTTGGTGATTTCATTGTTGTCCACTATGTTTTTGATGTTAGTTGAGTAATGAGTCACATTTTTGGTGTCCATGGTGACATTGTGCAGCTCATTCTTGAGCTAAATAAGCCGTGATATATTTGTTGATTGAAGTCTTTTTTTAAGAGTACTCTAAGTGAGTGCAAAATTGTTCAGGTGAATGATATATGGTAATATGGATAGAGATATGGTTGATAGAATGGTTGCTGATATATTTAGATCCACCAATTTCAATAAAGTATAATCGAGAATTTTTTTTTGAGTTTCTTTTTCATCCTCATATTATTGTGGTGGGAGAATTACGTTTTTAGAAATGATTTGAATTTGTTTATAGTAATGGGTTTTATTTTTATTTGTACCTTCTAGACATATTAATTTTCATTAGTCAGTGGTGAATTTGCCACTACCTAGAAGTGTAACAATAAGAATTTGAGTGGTGCTTGTATGCTTCTCTCCTTCATTATGTTTGGAACATGTGTTGTATGTTGGATCGTATGTTGGAAGATGATGGAGAAGGAATCCATATCATCTTAGTGTGAAGTTGAATGCTCTGATATTAAGAAGGAATGATTTGAGAAATCCCTAGCTTTCACTCACAATATGAAGAAATTCTAAGTACCCTCTCACAACATTTTTTATTTCTCTTAATATATCAAAAAATTTGACTATTTACACTTATTTATTGATAAAGTAGAAGAGTAGAAAGATACAATGCTATATAATATAAGTGGTGTATATTAGTGTAATGGTTCTACTTTCAACAAAAAGTTCTATGTTGATGGGCTTGTGTGGGAAATATTAAACACATGCTTAATCAATTAGATAAAGGCATCAACCTCATAACATCAAAAATTGAAATATATGTTGACAGTTTCTTTATTCCATCCACCGATGATGATCTTATTACATGATCATGTTCAATGATAAAAAAAGTTGTAGCTTGTATGGGGGTTATCAATCTTGCATAAACTACATAATCTTCATGCTATGATCTTCGTTAAATTATACAATACGCCTTAAAAAATGTGGAAAATTGACAGTTAGAGGAGTAGTTTGAATATCTAACACATGAACAACTTGACTATAATTTCTTGAAATGACTTGGCCTCCATAAGCAAAGCTTTCGACTAAACTTGCTCATTTAGTAGAGGATTACTGTGTGACCATATTGCTTTTACTATGTGGTGGCCATGATGGTCTACACATTGAGATCTTTGTCTTTTTCCCTTTCCATTTCCAATTCTATCCAGATTGGTTTGAGGACGTAATCAAGCTTGAGATTAACGCATTAAAGGCTAAATTTCTCTTTATCAGTAAGCTGCTTGCCAATTTTTCAATAAATATTCATTGGCCTAGCTGTAAAATTATAAGATGCTTCCTCATTCATGACTTGCTCATTAGTGTAAGGCACTATTCTTAGTGCATATTTTATGCCAATTTAGACAGCTCGGAAAAGTTGAAGTCATCTACCTTATTGCCCCAATCATCTTGAGAATCATGCATGAATAAGTAATCACCAAATGAGCTAGGAGTCACTCCTTATTTTTGAAGAAGGTTATGAAAGAGATAAGAGTTACCATGGAATATGATTTATGAAGTTTATCCCTTTCATCTATTTATTCTTTCACATCATTCGACTCTAAGAAGCCACCCATTTTGCTTACTGACTCGACCCGCATTTACACAGATATTTATACTCTAAAAAGATTACCAAACACTTGGCCCAACTTATATTTAGTGGCTTGTGTGAATAAATAAAAAGATTTTGAAGATAGATAATAAGCATTCACACTAGGAGTAATACGCAAGTATATGTATCGTTTCAAGTAATATAAGATTTTCCTTAGAAACCCAAGTATCGATCTCAGAGGGAAAGCTGAAACTTTTCAATAATGACTTAGAAAAACTTCTATCGTAAGTGCAGATAAAAAAAATAGGAGAATGGTGTCAAAATATTTATAAGGGATTAAAACTAAATTTACGTGCGATCTAAGTTTAAACAGAAAGTAAGAACTAAGTTTAAAAGACTAATAAGTTTAAAAGAGTTAGAATATAATAAAAAGATATTTCCCCTTAGAAAGAGATTTTAATCAGTATAGGAATTAAATGATTAAAAATATAAAATGATGTAATGTGACAAATAGGAGCATACTTACTCTTTACCCCCTCTGGTGCTAGCAAAGAACATTGGCTAACCTTAAGTTTATTCCAGCTTATGTAGTAGTGTTGAATAGATTCTATCCATTCACTTCAAGATTACCAACTGTACCCTCTCTATAGAACCTACTAGGGACCCTTAGATCCAAGCCCAATATCAAATTAACAAAAGAATCTAGCCCGTCACCCTAGAAACATCAATTATATGCCCATCCAGACTTATCTCCCTATCTATTTGCGCTTCCTCTCGCATGATTACAATGGCTCTTTCAAAACTTAAGGGTGGTACTCACTAGTTAGTGAAATCATAGCCCTCTTGGGTCATTATGTTTTGCAACAGACTTTAAAATCCAAATGGCCAATTTGTAAAGTTAATGAAGAATCGGGGAAAATAACATCGTAATTTTATAAAATAAAAAGAAATCATCAAATAAATCTCATCCCACTTGATTAATTCTCATATGCTCGGAGAAAGAAAGAAAAACTATTCAGAATTCATGGAGATAAAATAAAAACACATGATTTGTATTGAAAGCCAAATCTTAACAACAAAAAATTCAAACAAAAATATTAATTACTCATCTTATGTCTTCTCCCCAAGAAATTCCTGAAGTCTCCTTCAAGCAATTTCCAAAATATTCTTACACAATCAAAGACTCACAAATATGAACTCACACACCCTTTCTAAACACACAGTAAAACTCATGCCCAAAACCTTCTGAAAACACTTGAAAACTCCTCTTTTTCGTTCAGCCCTTGGTATCTCTAAATAGATCTAACAAAATAACTAAGGATCACTTCAAGAACCCCTTCAAAATTCAACCAAACTCAATGCATCTTCTAGAGAAACCATTTTTGGCAATATAACACCACTTTGGGGCACTATTCCACCCATCATGTCAAATAGCTGGCGTTATGGCGCCAAGGGCTGGTGTTATGGTGTCATATGATGTTATGTTATTTTGCTCAATTTTCCTTTATTTTCTGTAAAGATCCATTCCTTGTGCATGAAACTAAAAAAATGCAAAATACCTTCCTTTAAAGTGCAATATCATAAAAAATGTGCATAAAATGAACATTAAATGTATATTAAAAATAAGTAGTTTTAAGGTGTATAAATTCTCCCAAACTTAAATGTTACTTGTCCTCAAGTAACTCTTTGTCCTCAAGTGATTCTTTGTGCTAGTAGTTAAGTCTAAGAGTTCTGATTTTCTTTTTATTTCAAGAATAACTATAATTTGGCATACTAAAGATGCTTAGAACAATGACAAGAAAAATAATTTCATTAAGGATGCTAATACCTTTTAAAAAAATAAGTTCAAAAATATAATTATGTCCCTTTCCTTAAGATGATTCAAGTGAACCCAATTTTTTACTAGACCCTCAAGCTTCTTGACCCAACTCGCATTTATGCATATTTTTAATCTCCTTAATTATGCCAAAAAATATATCTTAATTTATTTCTATCAGCTAGTGTGAACACGTGCAATGATTTGTAAATTATATAATAGATTTCACACTAGGGGTGTTACACAAGTATACGTATCGTTTCAAGTAATATAGTATTTTCTTTAAAAATAATAGTATCGATCCCACAAAAAACACGATAAATTTTAAAATTAACTTGCAGTAATTTTACTTAAATTTAAATTTATTAAGATAAAAGATTTATAATAATATGCTTACCAAAAGTCACTACTAAAAGTGCTTAAAAAGAAAGTAAGAACTAAATATAACAACTTAACAAAATATAACAACAAGTTTGGATATTATGGAAAAGAACCTTTCCTCTTGCAAAGAGATTTTAATCTATGTAGGATTCAAATTATTTAAGACAAAATTGAGGTACTGTGACAAATAGAAGCATATTTTATTCCGTACCCCCTCCTGGTGCTAATAAAGATTATTAGCTAACTTAAGCCTGATTCCTTAACATCTCGACTCCACATTAGTGTTATCTAGCCTCTCACCTTTAGATGCCCCTAACCTATGCCATCGTACTGACTGAATCCCAGTGTCAAGGTACTAAACCTTAAGTCAAACTAATAAGAATCTAGCCTATCACTCTAGATCTAACCAATTCTATGCCAATCAAATCAAATCTCCCTATTTATTTGCACTCCCCCTTAGGTGATCGCTATGACTCTACCTAAAATGTACTAGTACGATGAAATCATAGCCCTCCCAGGTCATTATGTTTCTAAATGGATTTTAACCTCACATGTGGTCAGTTTGCATAGTAAATGAAGATTCAGTGAAAATACCATCACAATTTTTAATAGTAAAAAAAATCTTTAAATCATTCTCATCCCAGAAGATTAAGTCTTATATACTATAAGAAATAAAGGGAACTACTCAGAATTCATAGAGATTAAATAAAAACAAAAAACATTTGCATTGAAATCCAAGTCTTACAACAAAAGCTCAAACATAAATGCAAAGTACCTTATGTTTTCTTGCCAAGCAAATTTCTGGAGTTTCCTCTAAGCAATCTCCAAAATTCTTCACACTAAAACACACTCACACTCACACTTGAACATAAAATATGAAAAACCTAACTCACCATTACCGCTCAATTAAAGTTTTGAGGCTCCGAAAGGTCTATAAATTTGGCAAAATCCTTCTCATTAAATATAAAATAGAAAATATTCAAGTGTTGCTTCTAACACCCCTTCAAAATTTGAATAAATTTGATGTCTCTTCTAGAAAGGTGGTTACAGGCGCTATAGTGCCAGTTAGAGGTGCTCTAGCACCCTTCTATTCTATCGGTAGCGTTATGGAGCCAAAGGGTGGCACTATAGCGCCACAAAAAATTATCATTTTTTCCTCATTTTCTCTAAATGTTCATTCCATGTATCTAAAACCAAAATAAATGCAAAAAACCTTCCTTTAAAGTGTAATATCATCAAAACTGTTTATAAAAGGCTTTATAAAACATGCACTAAAAATAGGTTATTTTGAGGTGGATCAATTCCCCCAAACTTAAACATTACTTATCCTCAAGTAACAATTTGTGCTATATATAAAATTTATAACATGTGGTAGCAAATTTAACTTAATGAACTCTATAGATTCTGCTTTATAAAATGCTATAAAGAAACTTTCAGAGAACTTTTTAACAACTCAGATTAAAAACTAAAGTACAAGAACATTTAGCAAGCAAGTTTAAAACTTATGATCTTCTACTTATTTAAAAAATAACTACAATTTAGTCATACTTAAGATACTTAGAAGAAATACAAGAAAAAGAATTGCTTGAGAACTTTTTTAGTAAAGGTGCTAATACTTCTAAGAAAAAAATGTAACTAAGTTTCTTTCCTTAAGATGAATCAAGTAGAGCAAATTTCTTATTAGGAATCTCCTCAAGCTTCTCTTCACATATTTTTCTTTTTACTTTTTTTTCTTTTTCTTTGATGATCATTTTCAATCCTTTTTTTTTCTCTTTTTTTATTTTTTCATGTCATGTGAGGATTGCTATATCTGGATAGTCTTTAATGATTTCGAACTCCACTATCTTCTACTTAAAGTTAAAACCATCTCACTTTTCTTTACTCTAACAAATGTATATTAACTTTAAACATTTTCATAAAGTCTCAATTCTTTCTTTCCAAGTACGAACCTAAGATCCTTAATATTTCCAAAAATACAGTATTATTACTTTAAAAACATAAAATAAGCACTATTCTAGCATTTAATTTGGAGCAGAAAATAAATAGTGGAACTAACAGTTTAACAGAAACAAAAACTTAAACTAAATTAAATACCAACACATTACACATAAGTAAAACAAATCATTAAAATAAAAGAGTCCAAATTTTCAAACACAACAAAGAAAAAGAAATAAAACATAAACTAAGCATCAATCTTTATCATCTTTAGTATCCTCATCATCATCACCCAGATCTATGTCCTTATCCATCTCAGAAGTTTGATGTGGTGTAAAAGTAGAGAAAGCAGGAAATTCCACAGAATGGTTACCTCTCATGTATTTCTTCATAGCCTCATTATAAGAAAAATCATTCTCAATATTCCTCATCAATATACATGAGATTCAACCCCTTTCACTTGATTATGTAGATATATGATATTTCCTTGTTGAATCATCTTTTGTTTCATAAGAGAATGTAGAGAAATAGACTCAAAAGCAGATGGTCTAGGAACAGGAGCAAAAGTAGAAGCTGAAGTAGAAGATATGTTAACTTCAGTCCTATGTCTAATCCCAAAATGTCTCTCATATTTTTCAAAATTTTTTTTCCAATGGGTTTATGAGATGGTAATTTTTCTTCCCAAATCTCATAATACACTCCAGAACCATCGCACAAAGTAGTAATAAGAGAAGGGCAGCCTAAACCTCATGTAGTTCCTCCTCTCAAAGAAACAAGCATGTTGGTATAAACGAGGGAGCTAATGTTAAAAGGTTTCTTCATTTGATTACATTAGTTTAAAGTGGTTCTCTCATGCGTTACCTCCCTAAAATGGTTGGTAGGTAAAAATCTTCCCGAGATAGAATATTGTCAGGCTCGAGAATGAACATTAAGTTTTGAAAAAGAAAATTTCACTCGTTGTCCATTCTTAAGTTTCCAAACTCCATTTCCATCAGTCAAAAATCCTATAATCTCTTCTAATTCAGTGTCAGTAGGATGAAACTCAGAAAAGAAGCATATAGAAACACTGCGTAGTTGGTATATGTGGTTAATCTGAATAGAACTGATATCCACATATTGCCCACTCACAAATACCAAATCATATGATTCATCGGACAAGTTGGCTTAGAAATCATGTATAACAAAAAACACAGAAATGATAGTGATATAACAGAAATGTTCCCACTTTTGCTATGCAATCAAGTACTCAATAATACCACCAGAACATAGAAAAATTTTTTCTGCAATCAACTTCTTTGATTGCAAATCAACATATATGTCTTGTGCCCTTGCACTAGCATACTTATCAAAATCAGAAGTTGTCTTTTCCTTGCCTCTCTTTTTTTTAGGAGCCATGTGTAATCTAAAC
This sequence comes from Phalaenopsis hybrid cultivar, assembly GCA_002079205.1. Taxonomy (NCBI): domain Eukaryota; kingdom Viridiplantae; phylum Streptophyta; class Magnoliopsida; order Asparagales; family Orchidaceae; genus Phalaenopsis; species Phalaenopsis hybrid cultivar. The sequence goes on along the minus strand of JXCR01142435.1, from coordinate 46,249 downwards.
ATTTTTAAGATAAATTCCAAAAATCACTCTCTCAACTTCAAAGAGGCTCCTAAAACTCAATCCCGACATAAATAATCATTTAATCATGGATTTCACACTATTTTCATCAAATCTTCTAATTTTCGGCCTAATCCACAATGTGGGTGAAATCCATTATCAAATCAAAATATTTCAAAGCTAGGGTGAAGATCTTACCTAGAGATGAAAAAATCCCAAGTTTGGAAGCCTATCTCTAAGCCAATCAAGCACAAATTCAAGCCCTAGGGGAGTAAAATGCTAAAAATGGAGAAAGGAGATAAACCAAGGGTAAAAATGGTGAAATCCATGGGTCCATGCACTTAAATTGACTCACGGGTTAGTTCGATGCTATAGCTTCGGGCAGTGGCGCCATGCTTAATCTGATGAACGGTGATATAACACCCAAATATGGCACTATAAAGCTATTCATATCCATCCAGATTTTAAATTTTTTTTTATATTTGAAAAGGAAATAGAAAATCTAGGATGCGAAATGGCTCTTTTTAAAATTTTAATGGGCAATTTTATATTTATTGAGTTCTTCACCAATCTAAAATTTCAAATTCATAAATTCTAATTTGAATACATAAGGCCGCTTTTTTACAACACAACAAAACGTTTTCTTATATTAACAATAAGTTCAATACAACACAAAAAAACATCATGACATCACTTAGATGTTCATACAACACAAACAATACAAACCGCATTAAGTCTTTAAATGGATATTTAGGCACCCTACACAAAATTACACAACATTAAGAGCATAAACATCAATATAAAAACAACCTTTAGGACTACTACTGATCAGTGGTGATATTCTTCATTCCACTCACCAAAAAGTTTATATCATAGCAATTGTAGAAATAAGTATGGGGAAATTCCTTAGCAAACTTATCGTCGATCCACTTGTTGGTGCTATACATAGTCACTTGACTGACTTGGAAGCACACCAAACTATTGAATTGCAGTTTCAACTGCCAATTCATATGGTCATAATGGTGGGAAAACCTTTCAACCATTGAATGCAGAATAGAAATCTCTCCTTCAATCTTCTTAAGTTTCTCCATGAGGCACTCCAAACTTACAACGAGATATTCATTAAACTATGCTTGACATCCTTACGCAACAACTTCTTCTCTTCAAATCTCCCATTGCCATTGCTCTCCATGATATCTCAAATGAAGTATCCACTCTCAAGTATCTTTAGAATACTTAGGAATGTTGTAGGGATACTTAAAATCCCATCCTATGCAGTTTTATAAAGTGGAAGAAGAAGAGAAACTGGATTTTTTGTGATTTTTAGGAGTTATTCAAACTGTGGTGCGATGGCGACAGATCTGGTGCTATAGCGCCAAACCAACATTCTTGAATGTCAAATTTTTTCTTCCACTCTTCAAGCACTTTAATATAATAATATTTTGTGTCAACATAATTGTATAAGACTCACAATCATAATATAAAACTCATCACAAGAACAATTCAAATCCAAATCACACTGATAACTATCGGTTGCATCCGACAAAGCACTTAGTTTAACATCATCAGCTCGAAATAACTATTATTTTACTTAGGTCTGACCCAACATTAGGATCTCCTCAAACGAAGGACGCTCTCCACTCATGTAAGCTTTTAATATGTGTCCATTTACCTTAATCACTCTCCTAGTTATTGGATCTTCAATATCAACTGCCCCATATAGATATACTTTTACCGCAATAAATGGTACTGGCCACCTGGATTTAAGTTTTCATGGAAATAATTTCAATCTCAAATTATAAAGCAACACCTCTTGCTCAAGCTCAAAATGTTTTTTCATAATCTTTTGATTATGCCTAATTTTTATTTTCTCCTCAACAATTTTGGCATTCTCATCAAATTCATTTCTCAATTCATCAAGCTCACTTAATTGCAGTAATTGCTTATCCTCAACATCTTTCAAAATATAATTAAACTCTTTAATTGCCCAGTACGCTGATACGCCTAAAAAATGACTACTTTTTCATATACATTTTATGCTCATTTTTTAGATAAATTAATTATATTTTACTTTAATGGAAGGTATTTTGCATAATTCTTCTTTCAAGAACAAGAAATAGACTTTTGGAGAAAAAGAAGCAAAAGTGGTGCAATTTGGAGTCAAAACGAGTAAGGAAGAAAATTTTAATCTGACACATTTCGATATGACTTTCTATGCGTAATCTCCTTTACATTTATCACATATTTATGAATTAATTTACACTTTAAAGAAAGGTTATTTTCATTTCTATTTTGTAGGTATACAAATCTGGAATGCAACGGAGCTGAAATGGAGCTAAACAGGGCGAAACGGCGGAGCTAAGAAAAGGGTGGGGCCTAAGTGCCCAAACTTGCACCTAAGCACCAGTGATGACGGGAAAATAGAGCCTAAGCATCAAAAACTGACGCTTAAGCACCAGAAACGGTTTTGGATGACTTTTGGTGGTTTTGGGATGATTCTGGAAGGTTCTAGATGGCTATGCACACCTCAATTAGTGATTCAACAAATCTAGACATTTAGAAAGGCTCTTGGATGAAAGGATGTGTCTCTTGGAGTGAAGAGGTGGAGGTGTGTCTCTTGGAAAAAAAATGTGATTTTTGTTTCTCTTTCAAAAGAGGGGCTTGACGCCTCTCATAAGAAGATGAGGAAGATAGGATAATAGATATAATGTTTAGGGTTCTTAGAATAGAAGTATAAATGTAGATTTCTACCTTTTTGGATAGACTGGAGAGGAGATTTTGAGAGAATCTGTAAGGAACTGCACGAGCATTGCATGGATTAGCGGGATACTTTGTGCAAGAGATTTTTATCTTTCTTCCAAGGGAAAAAATCTAAGTACTGTGTTCATCATTATCTTATGATTTTGTAAAAACTTATCTAATGGATTTACTTTGATGTAATAAATATTCCCATTGTATTTTCTTCGTACTTTGTGAGTAATTTTTCTTACTCTTTCTTCTTGTTAGGAAATAGTAACATTAGAAAATTATGTCATTATTTTCATTTAACTTTTCTTTTGTAATGAGTAGGATTCATGAGTATGATTTTTGGGATGCCTTGGTTTTAATTGTGAATGTGATGGCTTGAATTTCATTTACATTGTGATTTAGGTCTGTTGTAATTTTAAAATTTGTTGTGAGAACATATAAGATTCGTGATGGTATTGTCTCAGTTAACTATGTAAGAATCACATTTGATTTGATGGATGAGAATGTAGTTCATAGGTTTGAGTGCAAATAACTAAGGAAATAAACTTTAAAGGGTGTAGAGTTAGAGGACTTTAAAGTGACATACTAAAGCCCTCAATTTGGTCTATTGTTTTAGGTCTTGATGCGAGATGTTAGCCCCTAGGTGGAGGAAGAAGAGGGAACTCTAGAGTGAGAGCTAGTATCTTCCCTACCTAGCCCATCTTCAAGACTATTCAAACTTTATATTAGCTAATGTTCTTTATGGCATCTCTAGTTAAGGTAAACAATAATATTACTCCTATTTGGCACATACAAGATTTAATGTATCTCTGTCTTATACATTATCCAATTCACAACATAAGAATAGTAGTTCTTAACATCTCAAAATTCTCTAAACCAATTTACCAAGAAAGGTTTATCTTTTAAATTATTATTTTCATTTAGGAGTAGTTGTTGGTTTTTTTAAACATAAATTTACAATTAGGAGTACTTATTAGAAAAACCACTTAAATCAACCTTCCAAGCTAAGGGTTGATAGTAGTACATTAGAACTAGCCTAAGGGATTGCTTACATCGCTTCTCTGTGGGATCGATACTAGGTTTTTTAAGGAAATCCCTATATTAATTGAAGCAATACATGCACTTGCGTGGAACCTCTAGTGTCTGAACTATTTTTTTATGTTTTACAACTTTTGATTTTGCACACTAACCGCTAAAATATAAATCGGGTCAAGTTTTTTGTCATATTTTCGAAGCTAAATTACTGCATAATTAAGAGTCGGGTCAAGTTTTTGGCACTATCATAAGGGAATTAAACTGACTTAAAACACGTAGAAAAATAGCACACACTAGGTCCGAATCAAGTTTTTGGCACCGTTGTCGGGAAGCTTCGGTGAGAACTTTAGGAGAATTTTAGTTAAGCATGTAAGACCTAGATTTAGAATTTATAGTATTATTATATAGTGTGCTTAATTATTGTATGTTTATTTTTAAGAAAATCCATAATACAAAAAATATTTTTGATATATCTCATATTAGTTAAGTCTTTAGATTTATGTGTGTAGTTCAGGAACATCAAACCTTGAATTTTATGAGTCAAATTTGGAGAGGACTTTTAGGAGGAAGATGAATCATAAAAGACTCCATGAATTTAATTAAAAAATGGCGGATTGACAATATAATGAATATTCAGATTTTGATTATAATTCTAGTAGCTTCTAAAGAGTAAACCACAGAGAGTAGAAAATTTTCATGAAGATATGCTTGCAATTTTTACTTCTCAGGTTGCATATGAGATAGATATTTCTTATTCTGATTATTATAACCTAGGTTGGGAAAATCATTTGAATTTTAACTAGAATAATAATTTTGAAGGAGAAGACAAATTTTGGGGAGATAATCAATTTAATCAAAGATGTAGTTGGAATAATCATTGTTATTATAATAATGAACTTTCTTTTCCTCACATATTTAACTCCAACCCAAAATATGAGGAGAAGGAATTACTATTAGAAGAGGTTTTGATTCAAATGACGAGTCAGTTGAAAAATCAAGAGGTTGGAAAAAGGAATATTGAAAACCAACTAGGGCAAATTATTAATGCAAATAACAGTTACCCCTAGAGATTTTACCTAGCGACCTTGAGATAAACCCTAAGGAGATGAATGATGAGCAATATAAAGTTATCAAAATAATGTTTAGAAAAGAATTCGAGGATATGTTCAAAAGTAATTTTAGTTAAGAGATGACGATGAGGAGATTGAAAAACCAATGAAAAAAATTCCTAAGGAATTAGAAAAACCTATTCCCTCAACTCAGATAAATATAGAAAGAGAACCTCCACCATTTATTCAGTACCAAAGGGAAAAATTTGAAGAAAACTTGAAACAAAAGAATAACCTAGAAGAATGTATTCTAGAATTTGAATCTTCTATAGAGAATCCGATCCAAAATTTGGGGGATCTTGAAGTATCATATAAAGATCCATTTATTATAAATTTTAAGAATGATATTAATATGAAAATTAAGAAAATCATTAGAAGAATATTGGATCTAGAAAGAAATATGAGGAACAATGATATAAATCAATATGAAAAGGAAGAGGTGAAAGAAAAATTAAAATTTGAGGATTTTGTAGGAATCCCTGGATCCGGAAAAGATTGGATGATCAATCAAGGATTACTTAAATGGAACTTTGATCCAGGAGGAATCATTTGTTGGGCTGACAATGTTAAACCAAGCACTATGTGAGAGGCAACCTATGGTTATCGGTGTGGATTGATTTAGTATGCTTGAGATTCATGATTATTAGTGGTGTATTGTGTTTGCTTTAGTGTGGATCGATCAATTTGATTGATGTTGGTGGAAGTTTGGACTCTTGGTGGATTGATTTGGTTCTAGTGTGTGTCATGAGGGAGGTGATTCCTTACCTTCTTATGATTAGACTTATATATGTTCTCTTGTAGTAGTTGGATTGACGAGTCCACTATGACTCAAGTCTCAATCGGACTTGAGTTTTATAAAAGACATCTTGAGTTTGGACAGTGAAAGTACCATCTTAATTTTCTTACTTCCTTTCTCTGACCATGTTTTCATTTGGTAGGAGTCATGGACCTTATTGATGAGTAGCATGTGGATGATCTTACACTATCCTTATAATTGTTAGAGGTGCTTACTTAAAGGGATAAGGTGAGGCCTGAGGATGGTGAACGCAAACCAATATATTATGGATAATCTTATCATTGGGATTATACTCTATAAAATAAATTAAAATTTACCTAATTTATTACTATAGTGATTCAGTTAAAAATTGGAAGTAAAGTAGTGAGATTCAATTTAAAGAAAGAATTAACCTCATTTATCATGTGTGCTTGTGTAAGTGTTACAATTATTATTGGAATTGATGAAAACTTAAACATATATTTTTATGTTGATATCTATTATGCTGGTTAAACTTTTTTTAGTCAATTTCATTCTTGCATGTTTAGTTTAGATTTACTTTCTACTATTTCTATCTTGATTAATAATTGTACATGCTTTTGATAGGCATGTGTAACAGATAGAATTTCTGAACTTTTTTTCTTCGTGCTTATATTTTTTGTACTAAATGTTATACATGTTAAAAATCAAGTTTGGGGGTAGGGAGAAAAATAAAATTTTAAAGTGAGTATACTTCCTTTTGGTTTAATATTATTGCAAGCATGTCTTATGCCAAATTTACTTTCTTCCACAGTCATTCTATCCTGATTATGCATGTATATGAAATTGATAAGATGTTATAATAGTTGGTAGATTTAGCTTTTATTTTTTTTCTTCCTGGTACATTTTATGGAATTGATTGCAAATATTTAAAAATTTAAGTTTGGGGAGGAAGAAAAATAAAATTTGAAGTTAAACTTTATTTGTCCTCAAATAAAATAAAAATTAATTCTAGTTATGTATAGAAATGTAATAAAAAAATTTAGTAAGGACTTTAGTAAAAAGGATGAAACTAAAGTTAAGATGTTTAGTAGAGAATAGTAAGAAAATGATTTAACTATTTATAGTAGGAAAAATTAAATTTTTCAAAAACTAATGATTTTTAAAATAATACTATTTAAAGAATTTAAACTCTATTAAAAATTCTTTTTATAATATTACATTTTAAGTTAAGGAATGAAAATAAGTTTTTAACTTTAGAAAAGAGATAGTAAAATTTAAAATCATTAAAAGCCTATCGAGATATAATAATCCTCGCCTAGAAAAATAAAAAAGGAAAAGGAAAATAAAATAAAAAGAAAAGAAAGAAAGAAAAAGAAAAATATGAAAAAGGGAGGAGAAGCTTGAGGATTAAGACTTAATTAAAAATTGATTTCACTTGAATCTTTCTAAGAAAGAAAACATAGGATCAAACATAAGCTTAATTTCAAAAATTATTATTAAAACTAATTTTTCTAGATGTCATAAATTTTGACATTAATATTTTTCTAAGAATCTAAAGTTTGGAAAAATTCAACTACTTCTGAATTAAATAGAAAACCATGATTCCTATATATAAATACTAAATATTCTGATACCTTAGATGTCATTTAAATTACTGTAAATTTATCTAAGTTGGACAATAACATTTCTAGAACTAAATTTTAGTACATCTTAAAGAAACCATTAACATAAATCAACATATTTTTAAAGTTATAGTGTTACTTGAGGACAAGTAACGTTTAAGTTAAGGGGATTTTGATATGACTAAAAAATGACTACATTTTCATATACATTTTATGCTCAATTTTTAGATAAATTAATGATATTGCACTTTAATGAAAGATATTTTTCATAATTTTGCTTTCAGGAACGAGAAATAGACTTTTGGAGAAAAAGAAGCATAAATGGTGCAATTTAGAGTCATAATGAGCAAGGAAGAAAATTCTGACCTGACACATTTCAATATATCTTTCTATGCTTAATCTCATTTACATTTATCACATATATTTGAACGAAATTATACATTAAAGAAGAGATTTTTTTCATGTTTATTTTGTAGGTATACGAATCTGAACGCAACAGAGTTGAAACAAGGCAAAACGGAGTTGAAATGAAGCTAAACGGGGCGAAACGGTGGAGCTACACATAAGATGGTGCCTAAGCACCCGTGATAATGGGAAAAAAGGAGCCTAAGCATTGAAAACTGACGCTTAGGTGCTAAAAATGGTTTTGGATGACTTTTGGTGGTTCTGGGATTGTTCTGGAAGGTTCTAGATGGCTATGCACACCCAAATTATTGATTCAACAAATCTAGACATTTTGAAAGGCTCTTGAATGAAAGGATGTGTCTCATGGAGTGAAGACGTGTGTCTCTTGGAAAAAAATGTGGTTTTTATTTCTCTTCAAAAAGAGGTGCTTGACGACTCTCATAAGAAGTGGAGGAAGACGAGATAATAGATATAATGTTTAAGGATCATAGAATAGGAGTATAAATGTATATTTCTACCTTTTCTAGAGAGATTGGAGAGGATATTTTGAGAGAATCTGTAAGTAACTGTACGAGCATTGCATGGATTAGTGGGAGACTTTATGAGAGAGATCTTTATATTTTTTTCAAGGGGAAAAAACTAAGTTTTGAGTTCTTCATTATCTTATGATTTTGTAAACACTTATCTAGTGGATTTATTTTGATGTAATAAAGTTTTCTATTACGTTTTCTTCGTGTTTGGTGAGTAATTTTTCTTACTCTTTCTTCTTGTTAGGAAATAGTGTCATTAGAAGATTATGTCATTGTTTTCATTTTACTTTTCTTTTATAATGAGTATGATTCATGTGTAGGATTTTTGGGATGCCTTAGTTTTATTTATAAATGTGTTGATTTTTATATGAACTTCATTTACATTGCAATTTAGGTCTATTGTAAGGTTAAAATTTGTTGTGAGAATATGTAAGATCTGTGATGGTATTGTCCCAGTAAACTATGTAAGAATCACATTTGATTTCATGGATAAGAATGTAGCCCATGGGTTTGGGTGCAAATAAATAGAGAAATAAACTTTGAAGGGTATAGAATTCAGAGGAATTTAGAGTGAAAGACTAAAGCCCCCAATTCTGTCTATTGTTTTAGGTCTTGATGTGAGATTTTAGCCCCTAACTGGAGGGAGAAGAGGGAACTCTAGAGTGAGAGCTAGTATCTTCTCTACCTAGCTCGTCTTCAAGACTATTCATACTTTAGCTTAGCTACTTTCTTTATAGCATCTCTAGTAAGGGAAATGAATAATATTGCTCCTATCCAAACATACAAGATTTAATGTATCTCATTCCTATACATTATCTAATTTACAATATATAAATAGTAGTTCTTAATATCTCAAAATTCTCCAAACCAATTCATCCAGAAAGGGTTTTCTTTTAAATTAATTCTTTCATGTAGGAGTAGTTTTTGGTTGTTTTAAACATAAAATGTACATTTATGAGTTCTTATTAGAAAAACCACTTAAGTCGACCTTCCAAACTAAGGGCTGATAGTAGTAACCTATAATTAGCCTAAGGAATTTCTTACCTCACTTCTCTGTGGGATCGATACTTGTGTTTTTAAAGAAAGTCTTATATTACTTGAAGCAATACATACGCTTGCGTAAAACCACTAGTGTGTGAACTATTTTTTATATTTTACAAAATTTTGATTTTGCACACAAATTGCTAAAATATAAATCGGTTCAAGTTTTTTGTCATACTTTGGAAGCTAAATTACTGCGTAATCACGGGTCAAGTTAAGTTTTTGGCACCATTGTAATGAAATTAAATTGACATAAAACACGTAGAAAAATATCACACACCAGGGTTGCATCATATGTTTTATGCTCCAGCTCAACTGGCAAGTGACATGTTTTTCTGTATATGAGCCTATATCGTGTCATTTTTATAGGTGTTTTATAAGCTGCCCTATAAGCCCATAAAGCATTATCAAGTTTGGTAGACCAATCAATCCTAAATAGGATTTACCATTTTTTGTAATAGTCTTTTAATTTCTCGATTAAATACTTCTGTTTAGCTGCTGCTCTGAGGATGATAAGTTGTGGCAATTCGATGTTTAATCCCAAATTTTTTTGTTAATATTTCTATCATTCTATTCCTGAAATGACTTCCCCAATTTGTAATGATAACTCATGGCATTCCAAATCTTTTGAAAATATTCTTTCTTATTTTTAGCATCACAGCTACGTAAAACAACTACTTCAATCCACTTAGAAACATAATCCAAAACTATTAAAATACAAAATTTCCAAAAGATGGTATAAATGGTCCCATGAAATTTGATCCTCAAACATCAATGATTTCAACCTCAAGAGTATGATTTTTGGGTATTTCATCTCTTCTAGAAATATTGTCTACTCCCTAACATGGATCACATGTTTTTATATATGATTATTGACATCCCTAAATAAATTAGGCTAATAAAATCTAAATTGTAAAATTTTAAATGCGATTTTATCCACTCCAAAATGTCCCCCAAAATCTGATTTATGAAATTTTTGAATAATTTCTTGAGTTTCCTCTAATGATACACATCTTCGTATGATTAAGTCCTTACATTGTTTATAAAAATAAGGATCATCCCATAAGTAAGATTTTGAGTCATAAATAAACTTCTTAATTTGATGGCTATCTAATCCCATTAAATTGTTCACCAAGAAAGTTTTCATTAATTTCATCATTTAAATCTCTCTCATTTTCCTGTTCAAGTCTTGACAGATGATCTGCTACTTGATTATCAGTACCCTCCCTATCCACATCTTGAAAATCAAATTCTTGCATTAGAAGCACCCATCTAATTAATCATGGTTTTTCATCCTTCTTCAGCATTAAATACTTAATAGCAGAATTATCAGTATGCACAATACATTTAGTTTCAATAAGATAAGATCTCAATTTATCAAAAGCAAACACTATAGCTAATAATTCCTTTTCAGTGGTAGTATAATTAATTTGAGCCTCATTAAGGGTTTTAGTAGCATATTATATCACTTTGAAAATTTTGTCATATCTCTATCCTAAGACAACCCTTATAGCATAATCATTAGCATCACAAATTAATTCAAAAGGTTTTATCCGCTCAAGTGAAACAATAATATGTGTAGTGATTAATTTCTCTTTTTAATAAGTTAAAGGCATTTAGGCACTCTTTATTAACATCAAAGTTGGTATCTTTTTCTAAAATTTGGCATAACAACTTGGAAATTTTTGAAAAATCTTTAATATAACATTTGTAGAAACTAGCATGTCCTAAAAAACTTCTTATTCCCTTAACACTCGTAGATGATGGTAATTAAGTAATAACTTGATTTTTTGTTGGATCGACTTCCATGTTTTTTTTTAGAAATTTTATGCCCTAACACTATTCCTCTTGTAAAAATAAATTGTCATTTTCTATAGTCATCTTCTGTAGGTGCCTTCCCTTACCTCCATGTGTGTGCTTTGAAAGCCACAAACTTGTTGAGCTTCCTAGCACGCATCAGCTTTTCTTCCAAACTTTAGAGGCTTCTCCACTTTTTTGTATAGTTGTAGTGGTCTTTGTGGTACTTACAATACTTTTTTGTGGGGCCTTTCAGTTTATTCCTTGTTCAAAATAGCATTGTCGGCACTATTTTTGGTGTGGGGTTTGCCCGTAAGAAGCTGTCGGTCATCGGAATTGAAATCTCGTTGCCCGCTTCGGAAGGATGTTAAAAAAGTTGGGTTTTAAAAAAGATGAAGTCAAACTGACTCCATAATTTTCATAGTTTAGATAAAAGAGCACTTTACCTCAAATCCTATATCTATCTCGAAGGATAAACACAAGAATTGAGGGTGAGGCTCGATCAAATAAACTAAAGAAAGTTATGACATCCGTTTGATCTGTGAAACCAATGTATTGGCCGACAAATTCCCCTATTTAATATAAGGAATTAAATAGGGTTTATATTATGCTGGGT
>JXCR01142435.1:4409-32459 GCA_002079205.1 Phalaenopsis hybrid cultivar | reverse complement strand
TTTCATAATTTTTGGAATTATATTTTGATTTTTAAAAATTATTTAAGTTTCAAATTTGATGGTCATATTTAAAAATCAATTAAAAATATTAAATGATTTTCGAATCTTTTAAAATTTTTATGGTGAGTTCTCTGACTTATAAGTCATAGTAGAGATAAAAATCANTATATATATATATATATATATATATATATATATATATATATATATATATCACACATAATACTTTTAAGAAAAAAATCATCAAATTTGAAGCTCTTTCACAACACCAACACTCACAAAACCTCTATATGCACAAAATTCATGCACCCACAAATGTCCCCACAAATTTGCACCTTTTTCCAATCAGCACAAAGTTTCGCGCATCCAAAAATTCCCACAATTCTACCACTTCATCATGTTTAGTCACCTTTCACTGCCTTGGGTTGTATACCAAGTTTTTGGACCTTCCTTCCCAACAGAGTGCAATTCTTCACCTCTTAGATTGAGATACCACATTCTCTGGAATCTCCCTTCCTAATGCTTAATTCTTCACCTCTTAGGTTAGGATACCACATCCTCCGAGATCTTTCTTCCTAACTTAAAATTCTTCACCTTTTAGTTTAGGATACCACATCCTCTAGGATCTCCCTTCCTAATGTGCAACTCTTCACCTCTCATGTTGGAATGCCACATCTTTCGGGATCTCCCTTCCTAATGTGACACACCTTCACTGCCCTGGGTTTGAATGCCAAGTCTCCAAACTTTCATTCTCAACATGTGGAAATCTCCATTTTTGCTACTTTTCCTCTTTCAGTCTTTGAGTTAGATGTGAGTCCCTGTGATTTCCATATCAACCTCATCCTCTCATTCAATTAAATTTAAAATTTTCACAATGCAAAGTAAAATCAAAATTAAAACAAACACAAAATAAATCAAATTAACCATGACTATGAACCCTGATAGTTACCCCTCTAAATTCATTAAACATGCCTTTATAAATGTAAAAGAACATTAATCGTAACATAAATTCACAACTTCAATTTGAAATACACCCCCTATTTTCCTAGCATAAATCTTCTCTTGCTTCTTCATTTTGATCCCAACTTGCTCAAATTTGAATTCTTGTTCGTTTCTCTGTGCCATTCTGAGTGTGAGGGTGACCCAACCCGTAATTACGCAGTAATTTAGTTTAGAAATATGACCGAAAGCTTGACCTAATTTATATTTAGTAGCTAAGGTGCAAAATTAAATATTATATTAAGTTGATTAAATGGTTTACACACAAGTGGTACTACGCAAGTATACATATCGTTTCAAGTAATATAGGCTCTAATGGAGTCCTAAGTATCGATCCCATAGGGATAGACAAAATTCTTATAGAATGACTTTAGTAAAATCTTCTTTAAATTGTAGTTAAATTATAAAGGGAGTAAGAAAATTTTTTTGTGTATTACCTAATCATATAGAATTAAAAGGAATGCTAAGTATGCTAACAAAATGCAGAACGTAAATGCAAGACTAAAAGGATAAAATGTAAAGTTACCACTAAAAAATTCTAAAATAACAATGTGTATAAGAGTTCAAATTTGTATAAAACATTCTTCCCTTGCAATGAGTTTATAATCAGTGTAGGAATAAAATAATTTTAAATATAATTAATATATTATGCAAAATAGGAGCATACATATTCTTTACCCTCTCTCGAGTGTATAAAGAACCTTGGCTAATCCAGAGTTGAGTCCCTAAACCCGTGATTAGGCTGGGAAAATACTATGTGTCAATCTAAAGTTCCCACTTACCCTCACCTGAAGGCTAACATCTCACTTTAGTTTCCAAACATCTAGGCCGAATTAAGGATTTTAGTCTATCAATCTAAAATTTTCAATTTTACGCCCATCAAAACTTATTTTCCTATTTATTTGCACTTAATATTATGGTTTATATTCATTCCATGAAACTAAATATGATTCTTACCATATTAAGGAAAGCATAGCCCATTTCGGATCAATACATTTCACAATAGATTTTAACAAATCAATTGATTAAATCGAAAAGTAAATTAAGTATAGAGTTTGAATCATCACAATTTATGAAATTAAAAGTATTTATACGAAAATTTATTCCAACACATAATGATTCCTCATTGCAAGGAGAATGATCAATGGAACTACTTAGATCGCATGGGGAAGAAACAACAACACATGGATTTATATTTAAATATAAGTTTACAAAGTAATACTAAGTAAAATAAACAAAACACATAACTTATCTTAAAATCCTTCCCAAGAAATCCTTCAAGTTCCTTTGAATCACTCACTCTTCTTACAATTCTACTCTAATCTCACTTAGAACTGCAGTGAAGAAGATATCTCTCACTTCTCTTCTTCTCCTTCAAATCTAAGCAAGCCTCCAAGACTTTCTCCTCTCTAAGGAGACTCCCATTTTCTCTAAAATAACTCTCCTTTCTCTCTAAAAGAACCCACCTTTGAATCTCCAGAAGTCTCTTTAAATAGAGTTCTTAAAATTCCCAAGAGTTTCTTCAAGCACCCCTTCAAAATTTGTCCACGTTCATTGAATCTTCTAGATAACCACCTCTGGTTCCTAGGCACCAAACTATCTATTATCTAGCGTCAGGTACCTAATCCTTGCATCTTGACATGGTGCCTAGGCGCCATATCAACATTGCCTATTTGCTTCTTTTGTATCCAACTTGCTTTATTTTCGTTCCATTTGCTCCATTTAGTGTACCTACAACAAAAAACATCAAAAATACCTTTCATTAAAGAATAATATCATTAAAAATATGCATTAAATGTGCAAATAGAAGTAACATATTTTAAGCACGTCAAAATCCCCCAAACTTAATTGTTTCTTGTCCTGAAGTAACTTATTTCTTTCGAAAAATTAAATATGTTAAAATGTGTTAGTGGATTTCATTAATGACCTCTATAGTTTTGCCCTATAAATGTAATAGTTATGATTTTAGAAAAAGTTTAGTAATCCAGGCTAGAAATAAGGCATAAGAATATTTGGTATTCAAGTTCAGGAGTTTTAATTTTCTATTCATTTCAAAAATTAATTGTAGTTTGAAAAACATAGGGGTCTCAGAAAAATAATTGATAGAATTTAAGAGAACTCTACTAGTAAAGGTAAACTAATAATGCAAGAAAACAAAAGCTCAGAACTGTAATAAAGCCTCTTTATTTAAAATGATTCAAGTGAAATCAATTTTTAATTGGACATCCCCTCAAGCTTCTCCTCACTTTGACATATATATATATTTTCTTTCTTTCTCTTTTCCTTTTTCTTTTTATTTTCTTTTTACTTTCACGATCATTTTTAATCATTTCTTTCCTTTTTCTATGTGGGGACTATATATGAATCAGCCTTTAATGATCTTTAGCTTCACTTTTCTCCTCTTAAAGTTAAAAACTCATCACATTTATTTACCTTGATAACTTGTATTAGTTTTCACAAATAATTTTTCATAGAGTCTCAATTCTTTGAAGTATAGATCTAACATCCTTAGTATTTCAAAAATATAATTTTTTTACTTTAAATAGTAAAATCATATCCCTATTCTCTTTTATTTAATATCCTAATTCTTAGAACTAACCTTTATCACAAAAAAAATTACTTAAGTCTACCACAACATCTATAAAATAAAAAAAACACAGTTCTTTAAAAATAACATCACATACCCCATATTACTTTAAAAAGATATTTTTTAAAATAGATTCTTAAGGACAAATAAAATTATGTTTTTCAAAAGTTTTTCTCCCTCCCCCAAACTTATTTTTTTCTTAACAGGTTAAAAAATTAAAAACAGAAAATATAGAAGCACGAAGAACACTTAAAAATGATTTTCTATAAAGGGTTTAACATGAAGTATGCGAGCATTAAAAATAGATATACAAAAATAGTAGAGCATTAATTAACATTTATATAACTAAAAAATTGTTGAATACAAGAGTTTTTTAAACATAACAAACATACATAACAGCAGAAGTATCAGTAGAACAATCAGTAGTGCAGTAACACAAACAACAAGCAGTATAAGCAACAAGTAGCGATAAAACTAAATTGAAACAAATCCACAATGACAATTACTAAACCTAATAATTCAAAACATCTAACAACTTTAATAAATACATCTAAACGAATAAATCAAACAACAAACAAAACAACAATACTAATCCTCTCCATCCTCTCCGCCAGTCTCATCACCAGTCTCTTCCTTATCTTGCCCCATATCTTTCAGATAAGTGAAGGGTGTATACTCAGGAAATTGGGGAAACTAAGTTGAAGTTCCCTCTCCAATCAAATTGTGCTCTCTCATCATCCACAACATGAAATCATAAACACTGCTTCCAAAATTGCTTGCCCTCTTAAAACATTCATCAAAATGCTCCATGTGGGTCGTCTGATATTACATCTATCCTTGTACAATAAGAAAGTCATCTTGCAGCTCTTGCATTTGACCATATAAATATGTTAAAGTGACTTTGGATTTAGCAGATGAACGGGGAGTAGAAGCTCTAGAAGTGGAAGGAGCATCTGAAGAACTAGTTCTAAAGCTAAACATAGAATGCTTTTTGTAATCACTAATAATAGATCTACTGCTAGGCTTCAGAGGTTGTAATATTTCCTCCCATTTATCATATTCTGGTTCTAATTGCTTACATAAAGCAAAAATCATGGCAGGATAACCTAAACTTATAGTGGTTCCACCTCTAGAAGAAATATTCTTATATATTAAAGATCCATTATTTATCTTCTTCATTTGTTGAATGCAGAAATTCAGAGATGCTCTTTCCTTTGTAACCTCACTAAGATGATTGGAAGGAAGAAGCCACGCAGAAATAAAATAATTTCATGCCTTGGAGGGTACATTTAACTTTGAGGTAGATAAGTTTACCTTATGATCTTTTTTAACTTTCCAAGCTCCTCTTCCAACAGTTAGAAATGCAATCACCTCATCCAACTGTGATTAAGTAAGCTCAAATGAAGAATAATCACAGTTTGAAATATTAGGAAACTAGTACAAAGCATTGATGTGCTCATGTGTAAACTCCACACTTCTTCCTCAAACATAAATCTGGTCATCAGAGGCTTCAAGGAAATTGGGATAAAATTCTCAGACAACAGAGATTACTGCTACAACAGTGAAGTAACAAAAACTTTCCCAATGTCAGGATATGATTAAACTTTCAATAGCTCCACCAGGATTGGAGAAAGCTCTCTCTAAAATCAATTTTTTATTCGTGAGAAGACAATTATATATGTATTGAAATTTTATATTAGCAAATTTCTAAGAATTGAACTCTAGCCTTTCTTTTCCCCTTTTAGTTTTTGGAGCCATAATCTTTAAAAATTCAAGAAAAATTCCACATAAATTTCAAATAATATTCTTAAGCTCCTAATAACATTTTTCTAAGGTAAGAATTTTCTAGCATGGATTCATCTCTCATTTCTTCCAAAAAATCCCAAATTTTGGAACTTGAGCAATGTGAGAAGAATCCATGGTGAAATTAAAAAAAAATTTGCATTAAAGTGAACCTCTTACATTAAGGAGAACAAATCCAAAGTTTCAAGCCAAGAAATCACCCCAAAAACCAAGATTTGAGAAGCTCTATGAAATCCCCTAACTCTATTTCGTGAAAACCAGGAGGAAGAAGGTGATGGTATGGGCGAAAAGCAGGTTTTTATCCCATATTTGCCATTTCAACTAAAGTAGCACTAAAGCACGCCTAAGCGCTAGGTTCTCGGGTTTCTGGCCTCTAGGCGCCAGTGCCTAGATTGTATTTTCATTTGTTATCAAATTTTAAAAATGAGCACTGTACACCAAGGCACTACGAACTCTAGCAAGCTAAATTTAACATTTTTAAACATCTTCCAACATCTAATTTTGACAAATACCAACAATAACTTATATTTAAATATAAATCCAATCCCCATACAAACACAAATTATAAGTCACTCACAACCTTTAAAACTTAACTTCTGAAATCACTCACAAACTACTAAGCACACAAACACTCAAAATATTAGAAAGCCTATAAGCACACAATAGAGCTAATACAGTACAGAACCAATAATTCATAAACACACATCAAAGTTACTACAAAAAATTGACTTCATATTATCTTCAACCTCACTATCCACTTCTCTAATATCGCCAAGCGATTGATGCACATACAAGCTGTAGAAGGGATAGTTTGGGAATTCCTCAGAATTTTCCTTGATCCAACAATTCTTCTTGTACATTTGGACCTGTGCATCAAGGAGTATAGTGGCATGATCTAACTGTTGTTTCATCTATCAATCCAGATGATTGAATTGATAAGTGATGTTACTGATCCTATTGTCAATCAATGATATCTCCTTTTATATCTTCCCTACTTCCTCCAAGATACTTGTCAAAAAAATCTGCACTTCGAGGTCGTGATGATGTGAAAGAGCATGAAGACTGATCCATATAAGAACTTCCTCCATGTGCCGCAAAAAAGATTAATGTTGTCGCACATCAAGACAAATTCGTCCATTGGCTTCAAGGGAAGAAGTACCTTTTCTCAACTTTTATAAGGGACCTGGGCTTGATTACAAATTAAGAAAATAACTGCAAAGTGACCAAGTCTAGTCATAGATCCATTTAGTGCAATTCTAATGATGGATCTATAAATAAGTGCCCCCACATCAATAGGTCTTCTTGTCTGAAAACAGTAATTGAGGATCACACTTTCTTTCGTTACTTCTCTTATGTTCGTGGTAGGAAGCCATTTAACAGAAATGAAAAAGTGCCAAGGCAGGCTTAGATAATGAATTTAATTTTGCAGCAGGGAAACTAACCTTGGAATTTTAAATTTCCAACATCCATCGTTGTCCATTAGGAATCTGAAGATCTCAGTCAAATTGTCTCTAGTCGGAGTGAAGTTAGCAAATTCTCAAATTGATATATCATCCATTAAGAAAAACTTATTAAATAATCACAGCCCCTATTATAGTTTCACCTAACTGGGAGAAACAATTTGAAATGATGTGTGATGCTAGTGATTATGTTATTGGAGCTATCCTTGGACAAAGGTATGAAAAGTTTTTTAAAGTTATATACTACGCTAGTAAAACTCTTAATGATGCACAAATTAACTATATTGTTATTGAAAAAGAGTTACTGGTCATTGTGTATGCTTTAGATAAATTTAGATCTTGTTTAATCAGAGCTAAATGTGTTGTACATACTGATCACTCTGCGATTAAATATCTGATGCAAAAGAAGGATGTTAAACCAATGTTGATTAGATGGATACTTTTGATACAAGAATTTGATCTTGTGGTTATTGATAAAAAGGAAACTGATAATCAAATTAATGATCATTTGTCAAGATTATAAAACCAAGAATCATCTGACATTGATAAAAAAATTAAAGACAGTTTCCCTGATGAACAACTTTATAATATTAATGAGTGGAAAATACCATAGTTTGATATTGTTAACTATTGTAAGTGATATTTTGCCACCTATGCTGACATTGCAACAACAAAATGTAAGTGATATTTTGCCACCTATGCTGACACTGCAACAACAAAGAAAATTCATTCATGATGTCCACCTATGCTGACATTGCAACAACAAAGAAAATTCATTCATGATGCGAAAGCATATTTTTGAGATGCTGACATTGCAACAACAAAGAAAATTCATTCATGATGCAAAAGCATATTTTTGGGATGAACCTTATTTATATAAACAATGTAAGGTTCTGATTATGAGGAGATGTGTATCTTATAAAGAAACTGAGCTAATCATTCAAAAATGTCATGATTCTGAATTTGAAGGACATTTTGGGATTTATAAAACTGCTTATAAAATTTTACAAGTTGGATTTTATTAGCCTATTATCTTTAGAGATGTTCATAAATACATAAAAGCTTATGATCGATGTCAACGAGTAGGCAATATATCTAGAAGAAATGAAATGCCTCTAAATTTTATGTTAGAAGTTGAGATATTTGACGTTTGGGGATTAGATTTCATGGGACCATTTATTCCATCATTTGGGAGCTTATATATACTAATTGCAGTAGACTATGTTTTTAAGTGGACTGAAGCACAAGCTTTACCTCGTTGTGACATTTAAAGAGTTTCAAGATTTTTAATGAAAAATATTTTCACTAGATACGGAATGCCTAGAATAATTATCACTGGCGGAGGATCCCATTTTAGAGAATAAATATATTCAGAGATTAGCAGAAAAATTTAATATTATTCATCGAATCTCTACTGCCTATTATCCTCAAACAAGTGGGTTAGTTGAAGTTTCCAATAAAGAGATTAAACAAATACTTAAAAAGACTGTAAACCTTAGTAGAATAGATTGGTCCACTAGACTGGATACAGCATTATGGGCTTACAGGACTGCTTATAAAACTCATATTGGAATGAGTCCTTATAATTTTTGGAAAGAATTGTCACTTACCTATAGAATTGGAGCATAAAGCATATTGGGCGATTAAAGTATTCAATTATAATTTTAAAGATGTTGGTAAGAAAAGATTGTTACAACTAAATGAATTGGAAGAATTAAGAAATGAGTCCTATGATAACGACAAAATTTATAAGGAAAAATTAAAGTTATGGCATGATCGGAAGATTAAACAGAAGAACTTTGAACTAGGACAAGAAGTTTTACTTTACAACACTAGGCTGAAGTTATTTCCTGGGAAATTGAAGTCTCGTTGGTTAGGACCCTTTACTATGACTCAAGTTTATACTTACAGAGCTGTTAAAATGAAGATCAGAAGACGAGAAATAGATTTAAAGTAAATGGACACAGATTAAAACCATATTATGATGGTAAAAGGCCAAATTTTAAAGAAGTTTTAATGATCAGTCAACATGAATGATACCTGAATAGGTCGGACTGACGACGTTAAACCAAGCGCTTTATGGGAGGCAACCCATGTTTATCTTTACTTTTATCATGATTATAGTAGTTTTTTATTTGAAAATATCATTAGTATGTGGTAGTATTAAGCTCTACAACTCTTATTTACCCTTGAAACATCTTAAAAATTGGATCCATGGAGAAAAATTGGAACGCATTTGAACCAGAGTGAAATTGTGCAATTTTTGCCTTGGGCGCCAATGGCGGGTTTTTCCCAAGAGTTCAGGCAAAATTAATATAGAGGCTTGCCGATGGCGCCATCGACCCCGCCGACGGCGAGACCGGCGAAATGGCAGTTAATTGGGTTTAAATGGCAGTTTTTTGCAGTTTTTAGGTGGGAATAATCTTTTTAAACTCAAAAATTCGATTCATAGTTCATATTATCCCTCCAAAAATGAAGTAAAACTCCACCAATTCCATTCCTATGGCGTTCAATTCTCCTGATAATCCTAGAATGCGAGTTTTCAATCGGTAAAAGTTTATTAATGCGGAAGCGTAGCGAATCTTCAACAAGTTACTGAAGAAGAAAAGATTGATCAAGGAACAAGGATTTGTAAATTGTGGATTAAATAATCCTATGATGGATATTAAAGAAACGATAGTGCGGCCAAGATGGAAAGTGCTGTGCTACACTACAGCCACCGTGATGGTTCATGTGGTAAAAGAATTCTATGCAAATATACATGGAATCAATCATGGAGTTATTTATATGCAGGGAAGATGGATCACTTTCACTTCTGCACAAATCAACATATTATACATGATCAAAAATGTTCCTATATGCCATTATTCCAATTTAGTCCCAATGAGAAACCAGATGAATGAAATTTACCAATATTTAATGGAAAAAACTGACGAGTGGGAAACATGAGAAAACGGGTATGTTAGTTTTTCTGCAACACTCCTAAATCCTGTTTCAAAACATTGACACTTTTTCATTTCTGCAAAACTGTTACTGACAATGAAGATTGGTGAAGTTTCTAAATAAAGTGCTATTTTGAATTACTGCATCCAAAGGGGACTGCCGATCGACATTGGATAAATAATTGTGAAGTCGAATTTGGGTCTGATCGTTCATGGATCAACCTATGGGTTTGGACACCCCTCCACAATTTTCTCACTTTGCAGTCAGTTCCAAGTGTCCTACAAAAATTGAGAAAAGGTACTGCTACCTTGGAAGCCTTTGGACCTAACTGAGAGATTCCCAGCTTTTGAAGATGAAAATGACATGGCCATTATAGTAGATCAATCATCTCATAATTCATTGCCAGTTCAAATTTTAATTCCTAATAAGTCTCTGGTGATCTTGCGCTTAATCAAGAAATTAGAAAAGGAGATATAAAATGTCATGAATGCGATTAATAATATCTTCGATTTCTTCGATCATCTAGACTAGAGGATGAAAGAACATTTTGAGCATTGTGGACATTTAGAAGGTAGTTTGATACGACTGATGAGGAAGATGAAATTGATAGAGGAGGATTCTACTGAAGAATTTCCATTCTAACCCTTCTACAACTTCTTCGTTCATGTACAATCAATGGGTGATCTCAAGAGAATCTAGTACTGAATCTGAAGAATAGTAGATTTATATTACTACCTATCTGTCTATCTATATATTTTGATTTGAACTTTGTATTTGTTTTGCTTTAGAATTAAGCTTTTATATCTCTGTATAGTTGAGACTAAGCATAAGATGTTTTGTTTTCAGCGTTTTAAGTATTGTCGCTTGGATTGCGACACTTAATTAATGTATTGAAGTTGAGAAAATACCAAACTTAGGNATATATGTATATATATATATATATATATATATATATATATATATATAACTATATATTTAAGAGTATTTTTTTAAAAATTTTCTTTGCTTATTATATTTGTTTATGTGAAACATTGGATTTGAAGGTTTACTATCTTACGATTCAGAATTAGAACATACTATTAGAAAAAAATTGAAAATAACAAAATGAAATTAAAATTTTGAACAAAATGGCGAATAACTTAGATAATCAAATAAATGAAAATTGACAAAAACCTTTAGATATTAAAAGATTATGTTAATCCAACATCAAATGAACTTCACTTAACTATTCAAAATCTTGATATTGTTGCTAATTCATTTGAGCTTGAACCTGCTATTATCAAAATGATGCAAAATAATCAGTTTGGAGGAACACCTACTGAAGATCCTAACTTACATCTTGCTAGTTTTCTTAAGATTTATGCCACTTTTAAATATGACGGAGTGTTTAATGATGCTGTTAGGCTTAAACTTTTTTCTTTTTCATTAAGGGATAAAGCCAAGGCTTGGTTAAACTCATTAGCACCTGGATCTATCAGAACTTGGGGAGAACTATCACTAAAATTCTTGGCTAAATATTTTCCACCCTCGAAAATTGTTAAGCTTAGAAATGATATTACATCTTTTTGTCAATTTGAAGGGGAATCAATATATGAAGCCTGGGAAAGATTTAAGGATCTCCTTAGAAAATGTCCACACCATGCTTTACCCGATGGTTAATAATTCAAACTTTTTACAATGGATTAGTAGGCTCACTTAGATCTATTATAGATGCTGTTGCAAGTGAATCTTTAATGCCAAAACCTCTTGATGAAGCATACTCTTTAATAGAAGAAATGACTACTAATAATTTTCAATGGCCCCCTGAATGAGTAAATCCTAAGAGAGTAGCTAGTATTCATGAATCTGATGCAATGTATATTTTAGCATCTCGAATTGCTACTATATCGAAAAAAATTGATCAAATTGGAGTGAACTATTCTCAAATACCACAGTATTGGAGGAAAAATCACCAGGACAGATAATTGATACTCAATTATCTTATGAAACTTTGAATCTTATTAATAATTGTAATAACAATCCTTATTCTAACTATTACAGCCTTGGGTGGAAAAATCACCCTAATTTTAGTTGGAATAATTATAATAATTCATTGAATCCCTCCCAAAATTTAAATAATCAAGGAAATCCTTATTATCGACCTTATTATCCTCCTCGATTTAACTTTAACCCTAACCCACAAGTTAAAGAAAAGAAGTTAACGATGGAATAGGCAATGTTGAATATGTGAAATAAAATACAAAATTAAGGGGCTGCTATTTGAAATGTTGAAAACCAATTAGAACATATTGCTCTGCACTTAGTAACAGACCTTCAGAAAATCTTCTGAGTACGGTGGAAGTTAATCCCAAAGATCAAAATAAAGAACAAATTAAAGCAATTCACTTACAAAGTGGAAAGGATGTTGAAATAAGAATCCAAAGAGAAATAGAAGTTGATGAGGAGAAAGAAGTGATGGAAAGTGACCATAGTAAAAATGAAGAAACAAAAGTTCCCCAAGAAAAACCATTACCTCCTGAACGACTAAAATAGAAGAATAAAGGAAAAAAAATAACAAAATTTTTGGAAATCCTTAAAAAGTTAATGATAAACATTCCTTTCATTGAGGCTTTGGAACAAATGCCAGGTTGTGTGAAATTTATGAAAGATATACTAAAGAAGAAAAGGAAGTTTGCAGATGAAGAAACTGTTGCGCTTAGTGAAGAGTGTAGTGCTATTATCCAGAAAAAGCCTCCGGAAAAGTTAAAAGATCCTGGTAGTTTTACTATAACTTGTGCAATTGGTGAAAAGTTTTTTGGAAAATTCTTATGTGATTTAGGAGCAAGTATCAATCTTTTGCCTCTATTGATTTTTAAACGTTTAGATTTAGGAGAGATTTCCCCTACTACTGTAACTCTTCAATTAGTTGATCGATCAATCACTTATTCTAAAGTAGTTATAGAAGATGTATTAGTAAAAGTGGATAAATTTATTTTCCCTATAGACTTTATAGTATTAGATATGGTGGAAGATAAAGATATTCCTATCATTTTTGGGAGACCATTTCTTGCAACAGGGAGAGCTGTGATAGATGTGCAAAAATGAGAATTAATAATGAGAGTTAATGATAAAGAAGTAAAATTTTGTATTACAAAAGCTATGAAATATCATGCAATTGAAAAAGACAATGAATGTTTTAGGATGGAAGTTATTGATTATCTAAGTAATGAATAATTTAATAAAGAGTTTGAAAAAAAAATTAACGTAAGAAGAATTTAGTGAAAATGAGGATGAAATCAAAGAAGAAAATTTAGATTATATTCAGGACAAAGTTGAAACTTTAGATTTATTGGAAAATGATAATAAAAATCTTATTCCTTCAAGTATTAAAACACTTGAACTTGAACTTAAAGTATTACCTGCTCATTTAAAATATGTATTTTTAGGAGATTCATCTACATTGTCTGTTATTGTTTCTTTTGGGTTAACTAAACTTCAGGAACAACAATTAATTGAATTGTTAAAAAGATATAAAAAGTTATTTAGATGGAATTTAGCAGATATTAAAGGAATTAGTCCTTCAATTTGTATGCACATAATTTTATTAGATGAAAAATACGAACCTAAATATGATCCTCAGAGGAGATTAAACCCAATAATGAAAGTAGTTGTTAAAAAAAAATTTAATGGTTAGATGCTGGAATTATATATCATATTTTAGACAGTTTCTTTGTAAGCCCAATTCACTGTGTTCCAAAGAAAGGTGGATTGACCGTTGAATTAAATGATAAAAATGAATTAATTCTAATAAGAAAAGTTACTTGTTGGCAAATTTGTATAGACTATGGAAAATTAAACTTGGCCACCAGGAAAGATCACTTTTCTTTACCCTTTCTAGACCAAATGTTAGATAGATTGGCTGGAAATAAATATTACTATTTTTTGATGGATATATCAGTTATCATCAAATTCTAATTGCTCTAAAGGATCATAACAATACAATATTTACAAGCCCTTACGGAACATTTACTTTTCGTAGAATGTCATTTGGACTATGCAATGCACCTGCAACATTTCAAAGATGTATGAAGTTAATATTTAGTAATTTTATTGAGCTTGTAATGGAAGTATTTATGGATTATTTCTCTATGTTTGGAACTTCATTTGAATTATGTTTAAATAAATTAGAAAATTTTCTAGAATTATGTGAAAAAAACATCCTAGTACTAAATTGGGAAAAATGTCAATTAATGGTTGCAGGGGAAATTGTACTTGGGCATAAAATTTCTGAAAATGGCATGGAAATAGATCCTGCAAAAGTTCAAATTATTGAAAAATTACCACCACTGACTGCGGTCAGAGGGGTAAGAAGTTTTTTAGGACATGCTGATTTCTACAGACATTATATAAAGAATTCTTCAAAAATAACTAAGCCATTATGTCAACTTTTAGAAAAAGATATGAAATTTGATTTTAATGAGGAATGCATAAAAGTATTTGAATTATTGAAAGAAAAATTAATCACTCAACCTATAAGAGTACCACCTGATTGGGAAAAATCATTTGAAATAGTGTACGATGCTAGTGACCTTGCTATTGGAGCTGTTTTAGGACAAAAGCACAACAGAGTTCTTAAAGCAATATATTATGCTAGTAAAACTCTAAATGATGCTCAAATTAACTCTACACTAGTATTGAAAGAGAGTTGTTAACTTTTGTTTATGCCTTTGATAAATTTAGACCTTACTTATTTGGAACTAAATGTATAGTGTATACAGATCATTATGTTATTAAACACTTACTGCAAAAGAAAGATGTTAAACCTAAGTTAATTAGATGGATACTTTTATGGCAAGATTTCTATTTTTTGTAGTTGATAGAAAGAGAAATGATAATCAAATAACTGATTATTTGTCAAGACTAGAAAAAGAAATATTAACTAATTTTGTAAATCAAATTTTAGAAAATTTCCCTGATGAACAATTATATAGAATTGATGAAATAGATACACCGAGGTATGCCGATATAATAAATTATATTGTGCGTGATATTCTGCCACCAGATATTAAGAATCAACAATTAAAGAAATTCATATATGATTCAAAATTTTATTTTTGGGATGACCCATATTTATACAAATAATGTATAGATCTAATTATTAGAAGGTGTGCGCCTTATGAAGAAACTCAACAAATAATTGAAAGATGTCATGATTCTAAATTTTAAGGATATTTTGGAACAAATAGAATTGCTTATAAAATTTTGCAAGCTTGGTTTTATTGGTCTACTCTTTTTAGAGATGTTAATGAATATATTAAAACATGCGATCGATGTCAACGAATAGAAAATATTTCTACAGGAAATGAAATACCTCTAAATTACACATTGGAAGTTGAAATTTTTGATGTGTGGGGATTAGATTTTATGGGACCATTTATGTCTTCATTTAGAAACTTATATATATTATTTACTGTTGATTATATGTCCAAATGGATTGAAGCTGTTGCTGTACTAAATGTGATGCTCAGAGTGTTTCTATATTTTTAAATAAAAACATTTTTAGAAGATATGTAATGCCGAGAGTAATTATTACAGATGGATGATCTCATTTTATAAATAATAAAATCGAGAAATTGATAAATAAACATGTATTATGCATAGATTATCTACTTTTTATGATCCTCAGACTAGCACTTTAGTAGAAATATCGAATCGTGAAATAAAACGAATTTTAGAAAAAAAGATGTAAATCCCTATAAATTGGATTGGTCTGCTATATTAGGTACTGCATTATGGGCATACAAAACTTCTTATAAGACTCTTATAGGAATGTCCTAATACATACTTATTTTTGGAAAAACATGCCACTTACTAGTAGAATTGGAGCATAAAGCATTTTGGGCCATTAAGGAATTTAATTTTAATCTAAAAGATGTTGGTGAGAAAAGATTATTGCGACTCAATGAACTTGAGGAGATAAAAAATGAAGCATATGATAATGCAAAAATCTATAAGAAGAAAATGAAAATATGGCATGATCGGAAGATTATTCAAGAAGAAGTTTGAACCTGGATAAGAAGCTTTATTATATAATACAAGATTGAGATTATTTCCAGGAAAATTGAAATCCAGATGGTTAGGACCATTTAAAGTGATTAAATTCTATCATTATGAAACTGTTGCTATTAAGGATTCTAAAATTAAAAAAATATTTAAGGTTACTGGGCATCGATTGAAACATTATTATGAAGGAGACATACCACAATTTAAAGAATTTTTAATATTAAGTCAATCCAACTAAACAAATGGTATGTTGGGCTGATGATGTTAAACCAAGCGCTTTGTGGGAGGCACCCATATATAAATCTATATATCTATATATATTACTATTTTGTTGATAAGTGTGTTTATGTATTAGGATATAATAATATTTTTAAGTCCTACACAATTTTATATATCATAAATCAAGACAAATATTTGTATTGGAGGAAAATTTGGAATCAAATTGAACAAAAAAATTTCAGACGCAAATTTGGCCTCTGGCACCGACGACGCTTGCCTAAAAGGACAATGGCGCTGACAAAGCCATCGGGAGCGTCGAAAGCGTCCTGAGAATTTTCCACGTGCTGAACGGTTTTGGCTAACTTTGGTGGGATTTCACGCTACAAAGACCGCCGAGACGAGTTCTTAAAGTCCTAAAAATTGACTTGGACGTCCATAAACTTCCTAATTTCAAATTTCATGGCTTTCAATTTTAGAAATACTTCAAGGTATGGAGTTTTCAATGGGAGAAAGTTTATCAATTTTGACACACAGAGATTATACAGCAAAGTCATCACGAAGAAGAGACTTATCAAGGAGAGGCTTTGTCAATCATGGAGTGAGTAATCCAAGTTCACAGATCGAGAAAATAATTGTACAGAGGCGTTGGGAAGTTCTGTGCTACACTACCGCCGCAGTTATATTACCCGTGGTAAAAGAGTTTTATGCTAACTTACATGAACCCAAGGAGTTGTCTTCGTTTGAGGTAAGGCTGTACCATTTACTTCGACACGAATTAATGATTTGTATATGATAGAAAACGTTCCAATATATCATTATACAAATTTTATTCCACAAAAGATATAATTCAAGAAGTATGTAATTATTTTACGGATAAACATGATAATTGGGAAATCAAAGATGAGAGATATGTTAGTTTCTCTGTTTCACTACTTAATCCAATTTCAAAATAATGGCATTTCTTCATATCTGCAAAACTACTAGCTACCATGAAGATTAATAGAGTTAGAAGAGAAAGTGTCATTCTAAACTATTGCTTTCAAATGAAAAAACCCATTGATGTAGGGTAAATTATTTTCAAAACGGTTATGGGTATTATCATGAATGGGCAAATATATGGACTTGGGCATTCTTCTACAATTTTCCTAATTTACAGTCAATCTCAAGTTCCATATGAAAGTTGGGAAAAAGTTTTACTACCTTGGGAGCCCATGATTCCTATTGATGGAAATTATATAAGGAATGAAAATGAAGCATTGGATTGTATTTTAGACTATTCATCATATGCTTCAACACCATTGATGCCACCAGTAGTTGGAAGTTCAATATCTTTAGAGAAGAGAATGAAGAAAATAAAAAGAAAACTACAGAGTATTATGAATGCAATAGGAAATCTTAACTACCTTTTTTATCACCTAGATTGGAGAATGAAGGAGAACTTTGATCATATAGGAACAGTTGAAGTAGGATTGATACAAATGTTCAAGAATAACGGATGGATTGATGAAAATTCAACTGATCAGTTCCCGTACCAACCCTTCTACAATTTATATGTCCATTACCTGTCTATGAGAGATATTAGAGGAGGAGAAAGTACTAAAGAAGAGGCAGATTAATTGAAGAAGACTCTCTACTATTTTAAAATGCTTATGTTTTAATGTATATGTATGGATTTGATTTACTTTACTTTGATTTAGAACTTTGATGTTGAATTATAATTTAGTTTTCTTTGAAGATGTGGAAATGTGATTAGAAAAAAGTATTTGTAAAAAGTGTATTTTGATATATAAAAGTTAGTTTGGTGTTTTTTGTGAAAATTTTTATTTGTGAATTACTTTTCGATGAAAATTAATTTTCAAAAAGACTAAATAAACTTTGGAGTAAATTGAGAGAAAGGTGAAAATTGAAAAAAATCAAAATATGGATTTTTTTGCCACTAACGCCGACGACGCCGGCATGGGCTTCGATAACGCCCTCGACCCGAATCGACCCATCCTTTAAAATTTATGATTTGCACATTGAAACGCCATTTTTACCCCTTGAGTCACCTTCAACCTCCAATTTTTGCACCTAGGCGAATTTGAGGCAATTTTAAGGCAAACAAAGTTTGGATTTCATCTTCTCTAAGTAAGAGCTACACTTTGAATTTGAGCTAAATTTTTAATTTTCACTAAGTATTTATCTTAAATTGCCGAGATCTGAAACAGTGAGATTTTTTTGGGAAGCTATTGAGAAATTCCTTTGGTGAAGAACCCTTACTTAATAGATTTAAGTTTAAAACGTTTCACATTATGACTTTTGGAATTTTTTGGGAATTTATTTGTATTTTATCAAATTTTTGTAGATTTACCATGGCACCTAGAATGAGCAATGGAAAGAGAAAGGTAGATTTTGGTGATCAAAAGTTTGTCAATTACAAGGTCAATATTTGCTTCAATAGTCTACGTACAACTAAAAAGGTGATTCTGGATCGAGGATTTAAAAATCTAGGAGGAGAAGTCGAGAGATTAATCAATGCTCGGCAGTGGGAGAGTTTTTGCTACTTTACTAATGAGGCAATTATTGATGTAGTGATGGAGTTCTTCACCAATTTCAAGGAGACTTTTGAAGACTATGTGTTTTTTCGAGGGAAAATGATGGAGTTTACTCCAAGTCATCAGTTGGAAGAAGTGTATAGTTGCCAGTGCAAATCATTTTCTACTACGAATGAGGCCTTGGATGAGGTTATTTCTTTTCTTACTGATGAAGGAGGAACCTAGAAGGTGAAGAATGAAGTTAAGGTAAACTTTCCTCTTTCTATGTTAAATGTAGTACTAAGGACTCACACTATTTTATTTCTGGAAGAATGATTCCAACAAATTATCACAGTGAGGTTACAAGGGATAGAGCCATCTTGAACTTCTGTATCCAGCAGATGAAAAGAATAGATGTAGGCTCTATTATTTATAGAAACACTAGATCTATTGTTTTTGGAGAGACTACTAGAGGTCTAGCACACCCTGCCTTGATCTTCACACTATATGAACAGAAAGGAGTTGATTATAGACCAAATGAGGAGAGGATTTAACCTCTAAAACCTATTGGGCTGGCTAATATAAATATTTATGAATCTCATGTTGGATGGAGATCTGGAAGTAGGACCAAGGATATTCCTTCTACTTCAGGTACTTTTAGTACCCCTACTATCCAAGAACTTATGGAGCAAATGATGATCCAATCGGGAGATATTTTGAGAATGGATCATAGAATGGAAAATATGGAGGCCAGAAATGCTCACTTTGATGATTTGATAAGACAAAAGTTTGAATATGATGCTTCATATGATGATGGAATGGTCAAATTCATGAAGGGTGATCACTCAGTTCAGTTTCCTACTCACCCTGTTTTTACTCCATATCAACAACAGAATTTGGATCAGGAAGAAGAAGAAGAAGATGATGATGATTGGTGATGCTTTAGTTAGATTTTTATTTAGTTTGTGTTTAATTGTACTTTATTGTTGAGATTGTTTGTTTGTGAACTGTAAGACTTTATTTTGTTGTATACTGTGCTGTGAACTTTAGATTTGTTAAACTGCTAGAAGTTATTAGTTTTTAGTAATTTGTTGGATTTATTTGTAGTTAACTCTTTCTTGACAAATTTTTATATGTATTATGTGCTATTTAATGTTTTAAAGTCTTGTAGCTTTTCATATTAGCACCTACAATATTTCAGAGTTAAGTTTCAAATCAGAACATTCAACAGGTATGTCTTTTCTTTATGTATTAAATGTTTTCTTCAACCCTTAATTTTTCAATTCTTCATTTAAAATCTTTAAAAATTTAAGTTTGGGGAGAAGAAAAATTCCTTTTTAAAGAAAAGAGACTTAATTTTATTTGTCCCCAATTAGTTATATTTTCAAAATATTTAAAAAAAATTAGCATGACCTTTGGTATTAGAGGGTAACTTTAGATAACTATATCTATGTTTCTAAATATATAGTAAACTTAAATAGAATTTTTAAATAATAAAGGTTAATTTTAGAGATTAAGATATTTGGTGTGATAGAATAAGATCATGTCTTTCTATTTTAAGTAAAGGAATTTATATTTTTGAAGTATTAAAAATCTTAGAGATTCATGTACAAAGAAAAGATTAAAACTTTATGAAAAATCTTTAAAACTAATATAAATTTATATTGTGAAGAAATGTGAAAGTTTTTAACTTTATAAAGAGGATAGTGAAGTTCAAAATTATTAAAGGCTATCCAGATATAGTAATCCTCGCATAAAAAAAAAGAAGAAAAAAAAAGAAAAGAAAAGAAAAGAAAAAGGATTGAAAATGATCCTGAAAAGAAAAAGAAATGAAAAGAAGAAAGATGTGAGGAGAAGCTTGAGAAGATGCCTAATTAAAAATTGGCTTCACATGAATCAACTTAAAGAAGAAGACTTGGCTACATTTTCTAAACTTACATTTAAATATTAGCATATTTACTAGTAAAGTTTCATGAAGTTTTTTTTAATATGAATATTCTAAGTGGCTTTAATATGAATGATTTATAATTTTCCTTGAAAAGAATAGAGAATAAAAAATCTTAGACTTGATTACTAAATATTCTAATACCTTTAGCATTGACTAAAGTTATTTAGTATTTCTCTTAAGTGATGCTATTATATCTAATGAACTAAGATATGGAAATCTAGAAGTTAAAATCTTTACCATAAGTCATATTGTTATGTAGTAAAAGAGTTACTTGGAAACAAGTAAGATTTAAGTTTGGGGGATTTTGATGCACCAAAAATATATGAATTTTTAGACCCATATTTTATACTCATTGTTTGTGATATTGCACTTTAATGGAAGGTATTTTTTTATTTTTTATTGTAGGTTGTTGATTTTAAAGACTTGGAGCAAAATTGAAGCAAAAAGGATGAAATTTGAAGTCAAAATAGAGAAGTTAAAAATTTGTTTAACGCCAACGGCGCTAGACAGGGTGCCGACGACGCCATTTGACAGAGACTTGAAAATTAAATAGCGGAGCACTGGCGCCGAAGGTGCTTTTGTTGGTAGAAGCTTTGTTTCTAGAAGATTTGACAAATTTGAATGCTTTTTGAAGATTTTTTGGATGCACCTATTGGAGAACCAACCTAGGCTCTATTTAGGGCCGAAATTTGATCAGACCCCCCTCACACCATTTCAACTTCTTCCACTCATTTTCAATTTTCCTCTTCACACACCTATATTCCATGCCATTCCACACCATTAATTAGTTATTATTTTTATAGTTTTGAGTTTTTGTGGTGAGTTTAAGTGTGAATTCTTCTCTAATAGGTGTTGGATAGGAAGAGAAGTGAGATTTCTTCTTTGTACATTTCCTAAGAGAGGCTACAATAGATTTGCTTTGAGAAAGAGTTTTAGATAAGAGTTGTTTGTTTATTATTGTTGTATGAACTTTCTTTTATATATGAATTTTGTGTTTTGTTGTATCTTTCTCATGAAGTCTGAGTAGTTTCTTTTATCTTTTTCTCTACTCTGAGATATGATGAAATGAAGAGATAATGTGGATATGACAATGTTAAAATTTAAAATAAATTGTGATAGCTTTTCAACTACGCTCTTAATTTACTTTTCAATCTAGTCAATTGAATTGTTAAAATATGTTGTGAAACATATGATCTGGGAAATGGAGTTTAGTTCTACAATAGAGGTAGAATCACATTTAACTCCATGAAGGAGTAGTTCATTCATAGAATTATGTGTAAATAAATAGAGAAATATACTTTGTTGGGTATAGAATTGGAGATTCTAGGGTGACAGACTAAAAATTCCCAATTCAATCTTAGTGTTTAAAAACTAAAGCGAGAGTTAGCCTTCAAGGGAAGGGAAGGGGCGGCTCTGGAGTGGGAGCCAGTATCCTCCTAGCCTAACCACGGATTTAGGAATTAAACCTAGGATTAGCCAATGATTTTTTATAACACTGAATCAGGGTAGAGAATTTAAATTGCTCCTATTCGGCACAATACATATTTAAACCATTTATCTCATCTTATTTCACCAAAAACTCATTGTAGTGGGAGAGATGCTTTTTTTTATACTAGAAAACTTCATCACATAAACATAATTTAGTAGTTACTAATTTTAAAATTGCTTTTAAATTCTGCTAGTAGTAAATAATTTAGCTTTGATAGTATCTTAAACTTTCAAAATTAGTGAGAGTAATTTTGTTTGATTTATGTAGATTTCTTTGTTAATTTATCATTTCAAATTAAAACCTTCCCCGTGGGATCGATATTTGGGCTTAAACAGAAAGTCTTATATTACTTGATAACGATACATAGACTTGCGTAGAATCCCAATCTTAAGAGCTTAATGTTATTAATATTAACAAGTTTTTTGCACAGTTATAAAGCACGGTCAACTTTATAAATTTTACACAACTATATTCAACCGGGATAAATTATAAATCATTTTAAAACTCTAATTGGGGGCTTCAAATCATTTAGTTATGATCTTCCAAAATCAAACCCCTCACTTTGATATCTCCTTATTTAAACACTCTTCCAAATTGCATTAATTTTAAGAAATTACAAATTTACCCTTTATAGGACCAAAAATGGAATTGGTTTCTACAACTTACCCCTTATATATTCCAATCATCAAAACATATCAATTAGGATCATTTATTGTCCATTTAGTCCTTTGGCTAAGCCTAAATATTAATTAATTCTTAAATTCCAAAATTACTTTTTTGCCCCTAATGCCTTAATACCCTATAATTCATTAAATTAGGCTCAAATAACTTAAAAATTTTATGTTACCTCACTCATGGGTTAGTTAGAACATCAGAGGAGAAAATGTGATTTTTTGAATTTATTTAATTTCTATAATTATTTATAACGCAAAAAAAAAACAATTTTCAATGAAAATTTAACAACTCAATCAAAATAAAATTTTTGTCCTTAAGAAAACTATTGAAGGTTCACCTAGGTCAGAAGACCACTTGGACCAATTTTCATGATTTTTAGAGGTTTAATTTAATTATTAGAATTATTTGTTGGTTTTGAGTATTACTTAAATATAAAATAAAATTTAAATGGAAAAATAAGTTTTATATTTGTGTTAAATCTATCTAAGTCTAGAAAACCCAAAGAAACAAATTTTATATTTTTGTGGTTTGTATTTTAATTATTGGAATTATTTTAGTGAAAAAAATAAAGAAAATTCATTTTTTAATCTTTTAAAATTAATATCTTGATTTAGAACATTAAGAAAATTATTTGAATTAGTCCCAAGTAATCCGAAAGCCAAATTTGATATTTTAGTGTGTTTTTACAATCTTGTGATTTTTATGATTTTTAATTAATTTTATTAATTTAAATGCTAAAAAATAGCTTAAAAATGGAGAATTTATTTTAATTCAAAATTTATTTTACTTAGGTTCCTCTGGTCATAAGGAGCTCTTGAAACCAATTTTGTAATTTTTTTATTGTATTTTAATTATTATAATTATTTTAATGCCAAAGTGTAATTTCACTTGATTAATCCATTTGAGTGGTCAAATTAACTCCAATTGACTTGAAAAATTATGGGAAGCTCCTCTAACATTAATTTACAGTGGAGAGTGATTTTCATGTCATTTACATTTATAATTACTCCCAATTAATTTTCTAGTCATTTTTAGGGTTGATAACAATTAGGATTATTTTTAATTAGTTAAATCAAGTTTATATTTTTCCTAGGTTCCATTGACCACAATGAACCTACCAAAATAAGTTTTGTATTTTTATGATGAATATTTTAATTATTATAATTTTTATACTAAAACAAGGACCATTAAATTGAAAATTAGATATCTTTAGTTAGAGATGCTCCCTGACCATGGAAAAATAAAAGGAGATGCCTAACAATAGAGACATCAAAAGCCCCATGGTCCCATGTCATGGTGAAATGTCTATGCAAATGGAGAATAAAAATAACTAAAACATTATTTAATTAATTAAAAATAAAATATGCATCAAATGAACATGAAAATATTTTCACATTGTTCTTCTTTCTTCTCTGAGCAATATGGCATTTTTATTTTATTTTTATAATTTTTAAACATAAAGTTATAGATTTTTGAAGTTATGGATATTTAAAAAATAAGAAAATGCACCTAATTATCCTACTCAGCCTCGTACGCGTCGAAGAGATGCGTGTCGCAGCGGGATTGGGCATTGCCGTCTGCGTCAGCTCCTTCATTTCGAACCATAGCTCCATTCGACGTGATCAGGACCATCCAAGAAATACATGCTCGATCAGATGGTGTGTGGTCATCGTCCCCGATGAGTCAAGCCCGCAAACCATCCATTTTCAAACGTTAATATCTCACTCTATTCTTAACCAAATAAAGTGCAATTTGTTCTTATAAACTCGTCTTTACTAGGAGAACATATCCATATAGTTAATTAACCCTTAAATCAACTCTATGAACATGGAGAATAAAATGAAGCTCAGTTTAGGGTTAGTGTTCAATACCTTGGTCCATGAGGGGAAGCCTCGATTGGATGCTTGTGGAAGGTTTGTGAGGGTCCCAAGAGCCTAGGGATGGAGCCTCGAGTTGTGGTGAACTTCCTAGATATGTAATGGACCAAGGTTGATTTAGGAATTTGATCAAAGTCCACCTTAGGGTGCTCTGGTGATGGGACCTCTATGGGGGATCTTCCTCTCTCATTGTGGGGATGGTGTGGGTGCAATTAATTTGAATTTGATGGAGGTTTAGGGGTATCCTATTTTGGTCTTGAACTTGAGCTCCGAAATTGAGCTCGGGTAGTGGCTTTGAGTGGCTAAGGGTGGTTGGGTTAAGCTCAAGAGGTCTTAAGGAAGCTCTGGAAGCAATTTGACAAAGTTTCCTCAAGGAATTTTAAGCTCTCTCTATTTGGCCATGGAGGGTGGGTTTAAAAAGAGCGGGAAGGAGAGGTCACCAGGACCAATTGGTGGGTGCCCTAGGTTTCTTTTGTGGATGCCAACAATGTGTAAAAATCCAATTGGGATGAGAGAGCTTGGATGGGTTTAATTTTGAGTTTTAGCCATGGGGGGGCATTTGGCCATGTGTTTTCCGACAACCAAGGTGGTCGGCCGGCAAAGGAGGGGTCGCCATTTGACTCAGGGAGGTCAGGGCTTGGTCTTGGTGAAGTCAATTGATGTTGGCCATGTGTAAAGGCATGGGATTGAAATAGTTTGGGGAAAGGGCCATTTTGGGTCAAATTGGGTCAAAGCATGGCTTGGGTCGGGTTCAGCCACCAAGGTTGGTCTTGGGCTAAAGAGGATCAGATGGGTCAGCTAAAGTGGTGTGGAAAAGTCCCCATCCAAGTGATTTGGTTAAGTACGACGTTTAGAGGATTCATTAAAAGGGTTAAAAACCATTTTAAGGAGACTTGAAAGTGGCTTGGCCTCTTGCCATTAATAGTTTGATGATGTGGCATGGCTCTCATGGCTTGTCTATGGCTTGAGAGTGGCTTCACGGTTCCCCTTTGGCATGACTAATTTTCATGAGAAGGGATTTTGGATTTATTTGATATTTTTGGTGAAGTTTAACTTGATTCTTGACTTGGAATGACTTGATTTTTGATTTATTTGGTATTTTTGGTGAATTTTAACTTTATTCTTGATTTGGAATGACTTGATTTTGAATTTAGGACTTTAGGAATGATTTTAATCAAATAGATGATGAAAAGAAAGAATTGTCATGTGGGCTTTAGATTTGGGCTTTTGAAATTGAATGTGGTGGGGTTGGGCTTTTGAATTTAAAATTGATTTTTGGCTAAAATTTTGGGTTAAACGAATGTTTAGTTTGGTGTAGGAATATATCATGAAGGCTTTGGAAGAATCTCAAGTGATTTTGAATTGAATTAAGAGGGTAATGTGAGGAACTTAGGTATATGCTCAAAATTAGGGCTTTTTGATTTAGGTAAAATTGGACTTGCAATTGGGTCAAATTGAGCTTGAATTTTGTTTAGATTAGGAATAGGGATGCTGAATTTTCATTTGGAATTGAAATTGGCCAAGATTAGGGTCGATTGGGTCAAAATTGGGGTTAATTTTGGTCTTTCAGGGCAAGTTGGGGCATTTGGTCAAAGTAGATTAATTTTATCAAATTAGCTCAAATTGATGATAAAAAGTTGAAATTGGGAATATTTGGGATGATTTTGAAATTTTTGGGAATTTATGGAATTTTTAGGTCATGAAGGGCATTTTGGTAATTTTGGCAATTTTTTGGGATATTTTGAAAATTTGGTAATTTTGGCGAATTTTGGTGAATTTAGGTAGTGGTGAGAGGTTTGAGATGATTTTTGGAGAGATTTGGGTATTTTGGGTAATTTTGGAAAAATACTAGGGTTGTAGGGGTATTTTGGTTATTTGGTGATTTTGGGCCAAAATGAGCCAACAAGCCATGAAGCATTACTAAACCAATAGGAGCCATATGAGGAATCAATTTAGATGCTCAATGTGCTGGTTCTAACCCTCTTAGCCAAAGACGAGGGGTACAGGGTCATCCACATGAGCTTTCCAAAAGGAGTAGGAGACCAACTTAAGGGATCTTAGGGTTTAGGGTATGTGACAGAGTGTAGTGTGTGCAAGTTAGCCCCACCAAAACCAGATCAACAAGGTTAGTATTATGGTCAGATCATCCTATGGGGGATTCCACTGGAGTTTCCCCATACTGACCCCACCTACTAAGTGCTAGAGATTAGGACCAATTTGTGGAACTCCAAGCTGAGCAAAGAAGAGTTGGAATTTCTAATGGTGAGGGTTCCTTTTCTAGTCCTCTAGGAAAAAGTCCTATGGCTATATCCTAGGCTACTAATGAAGAAAAACTACACCTCAACCAAAAATGAGGTCAACAGTATGTCAAAAAAAATGAAGTTTGGAAGTTAAATATGTAAATACAAAAGAATTGAGTGGTATGTATGTAAAGTTTTTCTACTCTAATTCCCCTAGAAGTTTATACGCTACAAGCACTCAAGAATCATATAAATTTAAGGTTTGAGTGCTCATAGTGCTTCCAAACAACCACCCAATCTACCAATGTTTACGAACATCTGTTGATCGAAGTTAACAAACCAACATCAACTTAGTCTTAAGGCCAATTGTAGGCTTCAACATTGTGACATCTTTTAATTTTTTTAAAATACGAGACCAAACCAATCCTATATAGATAATATTTTAAATAAATGAGCACACACTACATATGACACACCCAACCTGATGAATAACATATCACTTACTAGTGAGGCTCGATTAAATAAACTAAAGAATTTATGACATCTGTTTAGTTTGTGAACCATCTTTTATAAAAGCCGACAAGTGCTCCTATCTAATATAGAATATTATCTAGGGTTTTCATTAAGATGGGTTCTTAAAGTTTCTTATTAGGGCAAACCGCTACAGTTAATTACATCTTAAATGACTAAAGTCACTTAAGAAAACTCTCGATTTAGATCAGAAAATCATGCATTCAAGAAATTTCAAAAGGTTTAGGATCCTCAAGGTTGGACAAAGGAGTGTCAAATGAGAGAAGATCAAATTTAGAACATTTATTATTTTTGAATGAAAAGGAAGAAAAAATATGTGATGCCACAGATCAGGAGAAAAACCTCAGTGACTTCCCAAGCTATCCTATAGGGCATCAATTTCGGTGAGATGTTATTAAATGTTTCATCCTACTGTCGGCACTATTTTTGGTGTGAGATTTTAATGGAGAGAAGCCAATTTAAATGGAGAGAGAAGCATTCCCCAGCGGAGTCGCCAGAAGCTGTCGGCACTATTTTTTTTGTGTGGGGTTTGCCCGTAAGAAGCTGTCGGTCATCGGAATTGAAATCCCGTTGCCTGCTTCGGAAGGATGTTTGCCCGTAAGAAGCTGTCGGTCATCGGAATTGAAATCTCGTTGCCCGCTTCGGAAGGACGGAAGGACGTTAAAAAAGTTGGGTTTTGAAAAAGATGAAGTCAAACTGACTCCATAATTTTCATAGTTTAGAT
>JXCR01142433.1:269230-291637 GCA_002079205.1 Phalaenopsis hybrid cultivar | reverse complement strand
ATTGCATCATTTCTATGAAGAAACCAAAAACTGAAATATTACACAGAATTCATCCACAACTCTTGAGTACCCAACAATTCATCCTTCCACAGAAGGGATATGTCAGTTCTTTTTTTTTCACATTTTATGCTCTTGATATTTCAGTATTACAGGAAACGCTTGAATAAGATTCAACAATGCAGCATAATTCACTCGAATGAAAGGGAACCTAAGAGAGTAAAGTTAAACGATAAAATAAAAAGAGACCTGCTTAGTGCTCAAATTAATGGTTGCAGATTCCTTGACGCAAAAACTGAGTGAGAAAATAAACAATAATAAAACTCTTCCTTAGCTGCAGGACAGAATAAGAACAAAAAAACCTAGGCGAACATGGCACCTTATAAAGCTACAGATTCAAAGGCAGCACAAATATGCGCTTAAATAAATGAAACCCTAATAAGCTCCCCACAGGTAACACCACATCTACTCCTAACGTAAACCAAAACTAAACAACAAAGATCCTCTCTGATTCAAAAACAACACGAGATAAATGTAACTTTAAATTGATTCCCAAAACTCCATTCTCTTCCCATGAAATCGAAGAGGTGGAAACTGATGGCAATGGCAATTCAACATCCTTATACAGCAGAAACCAGAAAATTTTCTTCGATTTTCAAATCCAGCAACAGCAGAAGGGATTCCTAAATGGTTCTCAAAAGAATAGCAGCACCCCAAAGATTAAAACGAGCACTGGATCGAGATGAGCACCTCGAAATCTTACCGATAACACAAACCCAAATAAGCAGAGGCGAGGAGACGAAGAAGAGTGGAGGGTTCGGGTTCCTCCCTTTGTTCTACCCTTATCTCCGTAAGAAAGCTGCGAGAGAATGAGGGAGATTGAGGAGAAGAAATTCTGCCTCGTGAGAGCTTCCGAACTTCCTCTCGCCGCCGAAGCAAAAGCCTGAAGGGGAAAAACACGGTCATTAACTTTTAAGCGTTTATTGGGAGTTGTGGTGGTGCAGAGAGTAAAAGATACGTATAACTATTCTAAGAAAGATTTATATACATACATAAAATTCTTAAGTATTTATGTATTGTTGTCATGTTGTGTGCTCGTAAAGTTAAGATGGTTGAATGATATATTAATGTTTGTCTTACAAAGGCAAAAAGAAATAGACAACTCTCCAACTTAATGCTATAACCCGATTGAAATGAATAATGATTATACTATGTCAATGTAAGTCAGTGTTGTATGACAACCATCCAACCTGATCCTCTTAAACTCATATTTCATTTTATTATAAAACACTATAGCTCCAATTAACAAAAATGAACAAATATAACCTTCAAGAAATATATAAAAAAATAGTCTTAAAATTAAAAATAAAAGGTTGTCGAAACACATAAAGAAAGTTACAGTACGGATTGGTACAAATATTTAGAAAATATACATCCAGAGAACCAACGTAGCTTTGAAATATGAATCATCAACAATAAATTATTAGGTGATGCTACACAAGTACAGTTGTTGTGTTCACCAAAACATTGGTAATATTCTAACTTACTTGTATCATCTCTTGGACCCCTTCTCCTTCAGGAGTGTTGTACTCGTTCGTACTAAAGTCCTCTTCAAGCATTGAAGATCCAGCCTGATGTTGGTTAGCTTCCTAAGGCATGTAGATGAGATCTTTATCTAAGACCCTAAAATCAATATCATGTTGGGATTGATGCCTCCATATAAAATTATAGAGCTTTGTTGTTGTAACAGTTATATTCACCTATTTTTTAAAAAGAATATGTAGGCATATCTTAAATTATGACCCGCTTCCTCTTCCATACATTAAATGCTCTCTCGATGACATTCCGCAATGATGAGTGTCTTTTATTAAAGAATTAATTCCTCTCTAATCACTTAGTTGTTGAGCTCAAAATCAGAAAGGTGATACCTCCTGTCGAGAGACTTAAAAAAAGTTCGTTGCAATGGATATTCTGAGTCGAGCAGGCAATATTTTTCTTAATAATGACAATATTAGTGGATTAGCTCAATGGAAATATTGTAGTGATAGCTAAAATGTACCAACATTGAGAATGAAATTTGCATTCACGACAGCGATTTGTAAATTTAAAACTTTTTTTGTATGTGCACTCCTTTTCCAGTCAGCAACCACAAATGTAAAGCACGTGTTGAAATCACAAACTGCAAATATATTATGAGTAGCAGCCCCACATCTTTCGATATATACAATCTTTTCTTCACTGTTAACGCGTGTGTCGCATGCATGTTATCAATTGCTCTCATACAATTCTCTTTAGAAAAAAAAGTATTGCAACATAAGTTATTGATAAATTTTCTTTATTGTGGTAATGTCAGATTAGATAGAGAGAACAATGCTTTAAAAAATAACATGTATCTCATATCGTTATGAATTTTTCGAGGTGTTTGTATAAAGTTGGGTCCAATGGTTTGACAATGTTTGTAGACATTTTCACCAAAGAGTTCACCCCGATGTGAAAATACATGTTGATTGTCTCTATAGATGTTGGAAACACTCACAAGCAACGCGAATAGGCTCATTGTGTGACATAATGAAAAGCATGATTGTTATAACTTGGGATGTAAATCATGAAGATTCATGCAAATCATATTTGCACTGCATTTTATCCAGTAAATCACATAATATATTTTTCGACATCGGGAACGTGCTATGAATCCTACTTTGATGCATTAGTTCGTCAACCCCTTTGTCACCCACATATGATGATGACACATAAGGCGTCTTATACAAATTTCTCTAATAATGCTCATGGATTAGATAAATTGTGTTGGTAATGATGGTTGCTCACTCAATTATCTATATAATCTCCTCTTCATTTGGTGGTTTCATTTGTCTGAAAGAAGTTTCCTTAACTTGTTTAAACAAAATAGGTTATTTAAATAGCATGTAAATGCTTAAACTATGCATGATGCAAGCATACAATTACGTAAATCCACAGATATTGAAATATCAGAAATAGTTGAAATAAGTCATAGTTTTGTTGGAAATGTTAATTATTACAAATAAGCAACATGATATAGTTGCAATAAATAAAAAAAGTTGAGGGGCATGTCATCTAGTTAGTCTAACTTTATAAGAAATAATGGAGGTAACAAATCCTTCGTTCCACTAACAGTGTAAATAAAGCCTCCCGCTTATTTTGGTCCTCAATAAGTTTTACAACAAATAAGAAGAGAGGCATGTCATCAAAAATCATTGGAATATAGTTGAGTAGCTTGATAACATTTTCCATTGTTGGGTATGCATGCACAGCTGTGTGGGCACTAGATGTTATACTAGTGCAGTTTGTCACCAATTGTGAGATATGTTGGGATAAGTTAGCCACCCCAACCTTAATTTTATTTTATTTTTTCCTGTGACGAGGGTGAATAACTTTTGGACTGAAAGGACTCCCCCTGCTCTCTTTCCTCTTGTTGTTCCTTGTGGACCGCATTGGAGTGAGCACATTTGCACTCATCCAAATTTGGGGTGGGGTACTCTATTGTAGCCCAGACATTGACGCCTGTTGCCACAATACCGAGGAACATAGTATATAGCTTCTCAACTCCAACTCAATACCATCAAGCTTTAATTTTTTGTCATTCTACAGGTTGATAAACTTGCTTTTTAAGAAGCATAATTTTAAATTAATTAATATTAAATGTAAGATTTTCTACTTACTGAAATACTTTTTTGTTGCTGCTCATCTGGTGCATTAACTGCTTTCCTAATAGGATCCCACCCTAAACTAGTAGCCTCTCTCTTTAGCTCATTCCATAACTTTTAGTCATTTTTAAGTTGATCTCATTTATTTTTCAGCTGAGTTTCGTATAGTCTACTGGTTCTCTTCTGCAAGTGTTTCATGATATTTTGTCAATATTCCTTATTGAAGTGTGGGGTCTGTTTATTGTCATTTTCTACCTTCCTCAAGCACAATAAATTATCTTTGTCTCCATATCCAAAATAGCAAATATCTCACTTCCTTTTGTTTACCCATCTGATATATCAATAAATAAGAAATGGCGTTGGAACAACTATATTTAGCATGTATATGAACAATATTTGAAGATAAAAGAAACATGGTAAAGAGGATTTAAAAGTAGAGCTCATAATCAAATTCATAATATCAAAAAGTACTCGATCCAAGATCACCAATTATGTACTTTAGGCATAGAGACAAAGTATTCGTGTCAGAGTTGTAGGGCCATTTTTTTCAATTCACAAATCAGTAGTTGATTGAGCCTTTTGTTTTATTTCATTCCATCATTGTTCTACAAAATAATTCACAATAAAAGTGAAATGTGTCACCGAAATAACTCCAAAAGCATCACTGCGAACATAAACCAACAAACCAATGGGTTCACAAACCATCTAAAACAATAAGATCATGTAAATCTTGATGATTATGACAGATAAATTATGAACATCTATTTTCCCTCATGATAATTCAAAAGATGTTATGGAAGGATAAAGACAAGAGTACTATTTATCTATTTCTCTGAGAATTTTTTAACTTGTCTTTTATATGTTTATTTTCATGTTAGTAATTGTTAATTTGTTTTCTCTCGCATCTTCTTCAGTCTAAATGAATATTTAGAAGGGAGAATTTTGAGAACTTGTTCTATATTTTCTTTTATTTGAAATATGTATACCATTGGAATTCATTTATTTTGATGCAAACTCAAAGGTTATATACTAGGTAAGTTATCAAAAACCATTTTTCTTTGCCTCGATCACACTAACCAAATTGAGTCCTCGAACGAATTATTAAAGCTTAGTGAAATTTCTTAATCAAAGAAGACTCTATCAATAATCAACATATTTTCCATTCATACCAACACTTGTACGTGTTATCTAACAACACACAATATCTATGGCAAAAACTTACTTGCCAATTTTAAAATTGACAAATGGTGATGGTTGCCGATTTGATAGTTATTTTTCTAAACGGTGCTCCATTTGAGCCCTTTCTTAATGGTGATCGATTAAGCCCTTTGCTCTGAATAACAATTGCATAACCTTCGCCAATTGCTAACTTATATGACATAAAACCTTTAAGTTTGCTCTAAACATATGCATTTTTAATGCTCAAAATTCTCTCACAAAAATGTTCCTGTAGACTGAAAATTAGGAAAGAGCAAGCAAATTGACAATTTCTAACACTAAAAAGAACAATTAAAAAATAAGCCCAAGAAATATTCTTAGAGATATAGGAAACAATACTCATATATTTATCCTTCCATAACTTATTCTGATTGATCTAGGCAGAA
Source organism: Phalaenopsis hybrid cultivar (assembly GCA_002079205.1). NCBI lineage: Eukaryota > Viridiplantae > Streptophyta > Magnoliopsida > Asparagales > Orchidaceae > Phalaenopsis > Phalaenopsis hybrid cultivar. Next base: position 286,353 of record JXCR01142433.1, on the reverse strand, counting down.
AATTGCTGCTGCTAACTTATGTGCCATGTAACCTTCAAGTTTGTCTCAAAACACATGCATTTCCAATAGTAAAATACTTTCAAATAAAAAAATGAAATCAATGCTCAAATTTATCCTCCCAAAATGTTTTTGTAGACTGAAGATGAGGAAATAACAAACAAATTGACAATTACTAACATGAAAACATGTATTTAAAAAATAAGTCTAAGAAAAATTCTTAGAGATACAGAGAAACAATACTCGTATATCTATTATTCCATGACTTTTCTTGACTAATCAAGATGGAAAATTGATGCTGCTAACTTTTGTCTTGTAACCTTCAAGTTTGTCTCAAAACATGTGCATTTCTAATGACAAAAAAATTAAAATAAAAGAAAAAAATGTTATTAATTAACTTATGTTAATGATTGCTATCATGCTACTAGGTTTTTATTTATTAAATTATTATTTGCTACTTATCTCAATAACTAAAAATGTAATTAATATTATTATTTTAATTACAAACACGAAACAACATATGAAGATTCTATTTCTACTCTTCCAGGTAAAGGCGAGTGGAGTATGATCGATGATGCTACTAACATTGGTGTGCCCAACACTTCGCGTCCAATAGAATGATCGAAAAAAGGAATTGAGAGTTTTATAGAGAAGGCTGAACAAAAAATAAATAAAATTCACAATTGCGGACGTTCCTCAACATAAAACTACATGCAAAACTCCACTCAATCAAACAAGCTCACAATTATCGCAAGAAAATCCTTGATCTATATACTTGTGAGAGTTATGCAAAAAAAAAAATTTATTCTTTTGTAGTTCTTCAAAAGTTATTTGTAATTCTTCAAGATCAAGTATTTTTTTTTGTAAGTTTTCGACATCGACTCTTTTTTGGTGATATTTTTTTTAGTGGAAAACATGTTACCAGCGTACTGATTTTATCTGCTTGCTTTTGTCCATGTGATTATTGCCGTCTATATGATTGATTGCACCAATCTTCTCCTGCTTGCTCTATTTGACATGCTAATCGTAGTAGTTTCACAACAATATTAATTGTTACGTTGTGGGCTTTCGATACATTCCCTAGTTGACTGACTGTGGAGCAATGGTGGATACTGATAACCGTAAAAAATGGCTTATGTTGTTGTGGTGTTTCAGACAATTAATTAAGTGGAAAGAGCTCCATGGTGAAGATTAGGAGGGAGAGCTGAATAAGAGACATTAGCCTTTCAGTTTGGCCCCTCCACTACTTTAAGTTATAAGAAAATGAGACTTATTTGCATAGATAATGCGCCGCAAATGTAAAGATTGAAGTTTAGACGGAAGATGTGTAAATACATAGGAACTAAGTGGTATGTATGTAAAATTTCCTATAGGGTGGCATGCAAAGAATGAATGATATGGGGGATAAAGAAAGAATGACATCTATCATATTGATGAGTAGGATGGTATTTTCTGTGCTATCATTTAACATTTGGCGGTTCAGAAAGCAGTCCTGAATGACAATCGAATTCCTAAATCCACAAAAAATCACTTTTCAAAACGAGAAATGGACTCAGAAAGCTACATCAAAGGCTCTATAAATACGCATCGATTCGTACATTACAGTTGCCGTCGCGCTGGCAAAGTTTAAGCAGCCCCTTATCTCGAAGAGCGTAGCGTTTGTGCGGGGGTCGAAGACGAGGAAAGGTAACAGAGAGAAAGGGAAGCCATTAAATAATCGAAGAAAAGAAAGAGGAAAAGCGATCTTCAGAGGAATCCGAGGTCTCCTTGAGCTTTTCTGTTATTATAATCCGGATAACGGATCGATTGGGGCTGCCGACTTTTTGGGCAGTGGTTTGGATCTAGGGATTTGGGAGGAGGGAAGAGCTCACGGGGTCAGGGCTTTGGATTCATCTCCTTGCATGCTCTTTGGGAGGAGTGACAATGGCGTCGGCGTTTCCAGGGCAAGTCAGTGCCGTTCAGGTAGTCGAATTCTGGGAAGGAGAAAGGGATATTACTTTCCTCGTTTCCGTGATTTTGGTTGCGCTTTAGTACTCTGCAATAAAGTTACTGCTTGATCTCTTAGGTTGGGTCTTTCTTTCTGGGGCAGTACTATCCTTTTCTGCAACGAACGCCGAGCTTGGTTCACCAGTTCTATACAAATGCGAGCACGATGATACGATATGATGGTGATACAAGTGAGAGGGCTTCAGGGATGGCGGTAAGCTGAATTTGGTTTCATTTTCCTGGTCGAGAGAATTGTTCTAGTATTAAGTACAATTATTTGCTAACCATCATGTATCTGTTTGGTTGCATGCATTTAAATTTCTGAATTTCTCTGTCGAGGTTTATCTGCGGTTTGTCTAGCTTAGAATTGTTTATGTCGATGCAAAGTTTTCCTTTAAATGTTTTGCCTTGAAATGCAGTTATTAATATAAAAAAAAAAAAAGTAAAGTCAATTTTAAGGGGAATAAAGCTTTCATGAGGCAACCTATTCAAGTATTCATTTTAGTTGCATGCAGTTCATTCCAACTTGAGAGTCCAAAACCAAATGCTTGTTGATAGTTAATAAACTGAACTCCTAGCGTTTCATTGGCAGAGTAAATCATTTTATATTACTCGAAATTGGAAAAAGTTGGCGAACATCCAATGTCACATGGGTCAAGCTAATCAAGCCATGCTATTACTATAAAGTTGATTCAAGCATGTTGCCAATTAATTACATTAATTCGCCATGAATTTGAAGATGCCAAAATGTAGAACTTGATAACAAACTCATCAATTTATGTTTGCAAGGATAAATGGCTTATATATTGGAAACTCTTCCCCAGGATTACTTAAATTTGCTTATGAATTCCTCAAATGAAGTCACTCGAGCATATAAAATGCACACAAATTCTCATAGTGGATTTGCTAGTGATTTCATCAAGGAATTATCTTCAAAAGATCTGTTCCTTTATTCGAAAGATTATCTATAATTATCTATATAATTAGATAGCAACAAGCTACTTAGATTTATTCATTTTACAATAAGTGTTTTTTTTAATTTATTTTTACTTGTATTACCCCAATATAACTTATAGTATATCATATATAATTGGACCTTAACCAACATTCTAAGAAATTCTAATTTACTCAATTCATATTAGTTTATACTTTTTGGTGGAGATCTAATGAAATCATAAAATCTCATTTTATCTATTTGTTTATCTCTATTCTCTCATTTTTAAAGCTTGTTCCTTGCTTGTTTGTAAAGTTTTAGCATTGCCTCAGATAGTTTTAGATTTAACATTGTCTTAGGTGTAGTGAGAATGGAAAGGTGTCTAAGGTAAGAAATTAAGCAATGGAGCATTATGGGGAAATAGAGCAGTCCCCTATAATGAACTACGATAGTTTATCACCACTAGGTAATTAAGTCAATTGGAATAATGTTTGAATAAAATTATTCGTGGAATTCTTGAATGATTTACAAGAACATCTCCTTGAGTTAAAATTTTTGAAGTTGGATATTTTGTTTCCAACATCCACGAGCACTAATATGTCTTCATTGCACTAAGTTCTACTACAACAATTTGCATGGCATGCCTCTCGAAGAGTACTTATGAAACTCCTTTGCCACAACTACTTGAGAAGCTCCAAATACACTCTGTCAAATTCATTTCTATAAAGATTGTGGAGGCATACTTCCAACAAAGTTCAAGATCACTCGTCCAAATTCATATAGATGAAAGATGCATCTTGCTAATTGGATGCTAATGAACTTAATTGCTGATCATCATAGATTATATCAACTACGTTTTTGGAGTTGCACATGTCAGGAATTTCCAAAGCATTATGTTTCCCAGAAGGATTGTGGATGTGATGTGGAGGATTGTTGGCACCTACAAAATTTAGTTGAAGTGTTTATTTGCACGGATAAGAGTTTGAAAGATAATATTGTAAAAAATTAATAAAATTGAAGATATAATTATAATCCTAAAAATTATTGTTGTTACTAAGATTTTTAATGTTATAAGTGCTTGTACTCCTTAAGTAGGTTTAGATATAAGTAAAAAAAAAAATTTTGAAATGACTTAAAAAAATTAATACAAATGATACATTTAAAAGAAAGAATTATTATTGTAGGAGAGTTAAATGAACATGTTAGTAGTGTGGTAGAAGATTTTAAAAATATTCATGGTGATTACGATTTTGGAGTGATTAATGAAGAAGCTAGAAACATATTAAATTTTACTTTAGCTTATAATTTTATTATTGGTAACACTTTATTTAAGAAAAAAAATAAACATATTATTATTTATAAGAATAGATATAATAAAACACAAATTGATTATTTTCTTATGAGAAAAAGAGATCGTCAAGAATGTAAAGATTATAAGGTCATTCCAAGTAAAAAATTTAAGCATTTAACATCGATTATTAGAATGGATTTTAAGATTAGAAGTTCAAACATAAAAAATACAACAAAACTTTGTCATAGAATTCGATGCGGACACCTAAAAGACAAATAAAATTATTTTTATAAGTAAACTTCAAGATTTTAAGACTTGCATTTTTCATGAAAAAAACTAATTATATGTGGGATAAATTAACAAACACTATCAAAGAAGTGACAAATGATGTACTTGGAGTATCAAAATGAAAAAAAAAATTATAAATAAAAATAGTTAGTGATGGAGTAATAATATGCAAGAAAAGATAAAATATAAGAAATTTTGTTATAAAAATTGATTTAAATGTAAAAAACTTAAAAAACTGAGAAAAATATATGGTGACATGTATGGAGGCTAAGAGAATAATTTGTGATGATAAGAAATTTGCTTTTAGTGATCTTTATGATGGATTAGATAATAAAAATTGTGAATGATATATGCATAAATTAGCCAAGCAAAGAGAAAAAAAAAGTAAACATTTAATTCAAGCAAAGTGTATTGAAAATTAAAATTAAAAAGTATTTTTATAGGAAGAAATTCGACATAGGTGGGTGAGATATTTTGATAAACTTTTCAATGAAGTTATTGAAAATACCATCGATCTTAGTGATCTTAATATCATTAATAATAATAAAAATTTTTATTTTTACCGTCACATTAGTAAAAAGAATGTTGAGGAGACTTTAAAGAAGACTAAGGGTGAAAAATCAGTAGGAGCTACTGATATCCCAAAAGAAGTGTAAAAATATTTGGGAGACTTGGAATTTCTTGGATCACTAAACTTTTAATATTATTTTAAACACTAAAAAGATGCTCGAGGAGTGGAGGGAGAATATTTTGGTCTCATTTTTAAAAATAATGGTTATGCACTAGAGTGCACAAATTATAGAGAAATCGAGTTAATGTGTCATACATTAAATATATGGGAGAGAAAAATCGAACACAGGTGAAGATGTGATACAAAGATTTCTCCTAATCGGTTTGGATTTATGCCTGGTAAGTTTACTGTGGAAGCTATGCATTTATTGATAGTTTTGATGGAGAATACAAAGAGAGTAAGGATGATCTACATATGGTTTTTATTGATTTAGAAAAAGCTTATAATAGGGTTCCAAGAGATCTTTGGAGAGTTCTAAAAAAGAAAGGTGTTAATATGACTTATATTCAAGTTATTAAAGATATGTATACTAGAGCTATTACCTGTGTTCGGACAAAAGGAGGATTGATCTAGTATTTTCTTATTTCAGTTGGATTATATCAGAGATCGACTTTAAGCTCATATCTTTTTGCTTTAGTTATGGATGCACTTACTAGACATTTACAAAAGGATGTATCTTGATGTTTGCTTTTTGCTGATGATATCCTTCTTGTGTATAAGACTAAAGAAAAAGTTCATGATAAACTTGAATTATGGAGGTCTACATTAGAGTTTAAATAAAGGCTTTCGTTTGAGTAGATCTAAAATTGAGCACATGGAATGTAATTTTGGTGGCGGTATGGTTGTAACAATGGGTGATCAAATCATTAAAAGGAGTGAACATTTTAGATATCTTGGGCCTATTGTTCAAAGTGATGGGGATTTTATTAGTATAATTCAAGTTGGATGGTTGAAGTGGAGGACTGTATATGGCCTATTATGTGATAGAAAAATACCACTTAGACTTAAAGAAAAATTTTATAAGATGGTGGTGAGATCTACAATGCTTTATGGCGTAGAATGCTGGCCCTCTAAAAGAGAAGCATAAACTAATTTGTATGTTGCTTGAGATGAGAATGCTTAGGTGGATGAGTGGCTTGACTCTTAGAGACAAAATGCTAAACGATTGTATCTGTGGAATGGTTGGTGTAGCTCCAGTGGCGGACTAGATTAGAGAGAGTAGTCTTAGTGGTTTGGTCAATTAAACATCGACAATCTGATGAACTAGTGATGAGAGTTGGTGTTTTATATTCAACTTATGTTTAGAGAGGTAGAGGTAGACATAAAAAGACTTAGGCATTTTGTATAAAAAATGATCTTATTATTAGAATTAAATGAAAATATGACGCTCAATAGGACACAATAACAAAGGCTTGTTGTTGTTGCTTATTTGCACGGAAAAATTAAAAGAATTTCTTGATTGAGCTAGTGTTACTTGTTGAGAAAGCGTTGATAGAGGAGCAATGTAATGAACTTATCCCAACTCAAGCAAGTCATATGGTTAGGGTGTTACTAGTAATCCTTGGGGGTGTAGGAGCAAAAGATTCTAGGCAGGCCTCAAACAACTTAGGTTAGGTGAGGTGAATACGGTCTCAGCTTTATGGGTGTTTCTATCAGCATTGGTGCTAAACTTTACCGATGACGATAAGGCTACAAATGATATCATAAAATGAAGAATTTTTGTTGTGATGTTCATAACAAACTATCAAATCAACGACATCTTGATAATCATATAAAGATTGGTCATCATTATCTTTGAAAGTGTCTTTGAAAAGATAAATTTTGATTTTTTTAGGTTGATGCCCACTATAGAGGTTGTTTTTCTGATGTTTTGGCAATCATAAAAAAAAAATGAAGGAATGGTTGCGTGACAAATTAGGGTACGCAATTAGCATTTTACTTTCATAGTCAACACCTTGCCGATTATTAATGCTATATTTAATTGATTGCTCCTTGGCCCATTTAACGTGGTGGTATTGGCTTATTACATCGTTGTCAACTTCCTTATAGGAGCACAAATATTCACAATTGGTGAAAACTTTTTCAATCTTTGTTGTTATCTAATTGCAGTTGGAAATGTTCAAGAGAAGTTAATGTAGGTTGGCAACATGATTTTCTGTAAGTAATTAAAGAAATTGATATCTCCGAGGAAGAAAATTCTTTGGCTTTTAAGATTAGCAAGTACTTTGTATCTAAGCATAAGGATGAACTCACAACATTTGCCATTCAAAATGTTGAAGTTTTTGTCTATTGCGGAGATGCCTTGGTATTTTATGTCTTAGACACACATTGATTAGTTAGTAAGGCCGCCCCTCAAGTCACCTCAACATCGGCTGAACCATTTTAATGTGAAGTTCAAAAACTTGGTAAAGCTGGTTTCATTTGGGATTTATGGTATCTGGATTGGATCTTTTATGTAATTAACTGTTCAATAGTCAAAAAGGAAGTGGATTATGCATGTACATTTCAATAAACTTAAATGCAATCTGTCCGGAAGCTAGTTATCCATCTCTAAGAATGATGCATTGGTTAATTCAAATGTTAGCTTTATGGTTACAAATTTATTTAAGGCTTTCACGCGGTATCATTAGATAAAGATACATCATATTAATTATATTGTTATAAGGTTATGTCATTTGGATTAAAGAATACTTAGACAACTTATTTGAAAATGATGGATTGTATGTTCATTTAATGGGGAGAAATATAGATGTTTATGTTGATGACTTGTCTAGACTAAGACCCATGAACAACACATCTTGGATTTGCAAGAGACATTTTTAACCTTGAAATGATATAATATGCATCTCCAACCATTGAAATGCTCTTTCGGAGCTGTATTTGGGAACTTTTTTCCTTTATGACAGAATTAAAACAAATGCTTACAAAATTTGAGTTATAATTTTGGACCCAGGTGTCATCTCTTAAAATAGCTAAATACTTACAATGACTTATAGGGTGAGTTGCAGACTTAATTTTATATATGTGGATAAGTGCTCATCCGTTTTTTAAAACATTAAAAAGTGAAAATATTTTTAACGAACTCTTGAGTGTGATCCTGCCCTCAATCAGTTAGAAACACTACTTTTATCATCACCGTTACTATGGATTCCACAACGCAGTGAAGACTATCTTGGAGTTACGGAGGAAGTAGTTGTTATATTTTGATTAAGGAAGATGGAGGAAAGCAATGACCCATTTGTTATTTGAGCGAAATTCTTTTAGGTGTCAGATTGAAATGTCTTATCATGGAAAAGCTTACCTAGATGTTGGTTGTTGTTGCTCCATGATTTTGAATATGGTTTTAGTCATAATTGATTATCCATTTAAAGTGGTCTTATTAAAACATGATCACTCTATGAGATTTTTTTAAAGTGGGTGGTTGAACTCAACGATTTCATATATCTTTTATGCGGAAGACCACTATCAAAATACAAGAATTAGTGGGCTTTTTGGTATACTTCACCGTGTCAGATGTTGAAAATAAATACCAAAAATAGATGATATACTTTGGGCACTTTTTGTTTTGACACACTGACGCTTAAAGAAAGATAAGACAGGATAGTTCTAAAAATTTTTGTCACATTATTCTGCTCATGCAGTTAAAACTTGCTTTTAATTTTCTAATAATCATGCTGAATATGTGGCATCATTGGTTATAATTTGTTTCACATTCGGAGTTTGATGCAAAATTTGCCTGTTTTGTTTTTATTCTCCATTGATTGCTAACCAGATGAATAGAGAATGTAAAATAAGGAAACAAATCACTTAAAAATACTTTTAAAAGTTAAGAGTTAAAATCAACAATTATGAATTTGTCATATTGAACAAATTGGAGTGAAGATAGTTCCTTTTTTGATTTATTATCAAAGTGCAAATATCTTGACGGCATACTAGTTACTTGAAAAATCAGAAGCCATGCAAATTGAAGTCATTGCAATTGAATGGATCCATTTGAATACCTAAAAAATGTATATTGTAAATGGCCAAAGAATTTTAATAAATGAAAGCTACTTGGCATCCAGTCCTTAATGGTGGATTTTCTTAGACAGTTGGTTACTTTTACCAACCTTCAACGTGTGTGAGAAGCATAGATTGTTGTTATATTGAAAGAAATCTATTTTATTGAATGTGAAGCATTTAGGAGGACGAGCATGGGTCAGTAGAATTTTGGAGTAAGGTTATTTTGGGATAAGTTTAAGAAAAGAAACAAGAATTTTTTTAAATGATTTATTTAATGTTAGGATTTTCCCTAATGCAACCCTAGCTTTTTCATAAATTACGATCAATGTTTTTGATCATTGTCATTTGCAATCTGAGGGATGTATTTACTTGACCCTTTCCTCTTGATGCATTAGTTTTAGCCAAAACTACTACTATATTTTTATGTGAGCCAACATAATTTGTTGATATGATCTTCCATTTCTGGTAATTATCGATGCCGGGCTAAAATTTATGGATAAGAAATCAAAGATTTTGTTGAAGTCTTAAAGTTTGCCATAATTTATAATTTGGTTTGGTGCATTATCCAAAAACACATGAGGAAGTTGAACTTAACGGTAAAATAATGCTTGAACTTCTCAAAATGAAAGCTCAAGGTGCAAAGGGCAAATGGGCTGTTTCCCTACTTACAACATTATGGTTTTTGAAAACCACATTATCTTTGGCAAATGGGCATATAACATTTGTATTATCCCATGGAATAAATGCTCGGGTATCTGCTGTATATATTATCTTCATGGCCAAATGGTTGTCACAATATCAAATTTTGAATAATGGAATTTAGTTAGGAGAGGAATTTGAATAAATAAATTTAAACTTGCTTTGATTTACTACTAGAGTTGAAAGTTCAAGCTTATTAGAGTAGAAGAGGCCTCACAACTAGTTGCAAACTATGGCGATTTAAATGTTCATAAGAAAGTATTCCGCCTAGGAATTTAGTCTTGTATGAATTTGATGGAGCAACACAATAGTCAATTCGTGCAAACTCAACTCTATGTTAAGGTTTCATGCATAATTAAAAAGAAAGCTGATCTTGGTGCCTACTAACGACAAGTTCATGCTAGGAAAGGTATGCTAAGGACAAGGTGCTGAGATAATATGAAAATATTCTATAGTTTGAGGGATGTGTTCTTTTTTTTGAAAATATTTGCCTGAAATTTACAAATTTCAAAATTAAAGTCTTTCTCGAATTTAATTATTTCCTTTTCATTTTCTTAGGACATCTAAAAAATTTTGTATCAAAATATTATTTATTAAAGAAGAAAAACTTGGAGAATTTGTCCCTCAAAAAGTGCTAAAGGAATTCATCACTTAGACAGAACTAGAGGAAGTAGTCCCTTAAAGAGATTCGTAAACTCGTTCCTTAAAAAAAATAGCAAATCNTTATTTATTAAAGAAGAAAAACTTGGAGAATTTGTCCCTCAAAAAGTGCTAAAGGAATTCATCACTTAGACAAAACTAGAGGAAGTAGTCCCTTAAAGAGATTCGTGAACTCGTTCCTTAAAAAAATAGCAAATTTGTTTAGTCAAAATTCCATAAATTATTGGAGAAGTATGATTTAGAAGTCAAGAATTGACCATTCCTTGAAATCAACTCAAATTTAAGTATATAACAAAATTAACAACAACAAGCCTTTATCCCACTCAGTGGGGTCGGCTACATGAATTATTTTCTCCATTGCGTCCTATTGAGTGTCATATTTTCATTTAATTATAATAAATTAAGATCATTTTTTTATGCAATATGCCCAAGTTTTTCCATCTATCTTTGTCTTTCTTAGCATAAGTCAAATCTAAAACATCTACTCTCCTAATCGGATGNGTCCTATTGAGTGTCATATTTTCATTTAATTATAATAAATTAAGATCATTTTTTTATGCAATATGCCCAAGTCTTTCCATCTATCTCTGTCTTTCTTAGCATAAGTCAAATCTAAAACATCTACTCTCCTAATCGGATCNTAGGGTTAGTCTCTTTCAAATTGCTACCTGATTGAAGGCTTCTCTGAGCATGTTAAAAGTAAATTTGATGATTAACATTCTCAGCTCAACTGATAACTTTATGCAATGCAACCATCCTATAAAGATAGTTGTGAAACGTTCAGTAAGTCATAGAACTTTTGTGATTATTTATACGGTGTTTTTAGTTCATGTTGAACGCTCCTAATAAATTAAGCTTTCTNAACCATCCTATAAAGATAGTTGTGAAACGTTCAGTAAGTCATAGAACTTTTGTGATTATTTATACGGTGTTTCTAGTTCATGTTGAACGCTCCTAATAAATTAAGCTTTCCGAGCATCATGAACCATTTCTTTGTATGTTCTAGGATCAAATTTCTCTACAAGGGGCATAACTTGTCGAGGCATCTCCTTAATCGATCCAAACTTCAAATTTTTTCTCACCATGCACAGCTAGTACAAATATTTAGGTTTGAATCCCTTGTGGTAAAGATCCAACTTAAGTTTTTCAAGTGACAAAAGTGTTTGATTTTTGTACTTTGCGCAAGGACACTAGAACTTACTCTCAAAACGATAGATGGGCAGTTGTGATGCCACCTACACGAATTCCTAAATTCAATTTAAGATGTCATATGTGAGTCCATTTCATCGTATATATAATTTATTATATATCCAAGNTGCACAGCTAGTACAAATATTTAGGTTTGAATCCCTTGTGGTAAAGATCCAACTTAAGTTTTTCAAGTGACAGAAGTGTTTGATTTTTGTACTTTGCGCAAGGACACCAGAACTTACTCTCAAAACGATAGATGGGGAGTTGTGATGCCACCTATACGAATTCCTAAATTCAATTTAAGATGTCATATGTGAGTCCATTTCATCCTATATATAATTTATTATATATCCAAACTCTAAAATTGCATATATTTATCTGCATCATAGATGTAGTTTTACGGGTCAGTGCATCTACTACGAAACTAAAAACAAGAAAATACTTAAAGTATGAAGTCGACACTAACTGATCAACCAACCAACTACAAACAACAAACTTGAATTCTTCTAATAACAAACCCATCTATATCACCATCACTTTGAACATGACATGATATGCTCTTTTACCTCAACAAACCAAGATTAATTCAACCAGTAACATCCCTAGCTATATCACCCCAGTTCGAACAATTGACCGATCAATGCCTTTCTCCAATTCAACCAATCAACTTCAATTCTACTAATAACATCCCGATCTATATCACCATCATTTTGAACAATAGACTCGATCGTGACATTCCTTCACTTTAACCAACCAACATGAATTCTTATAATAACATCCCCTCCGATATCACCATCAATTCAAACAAGACCCGTTGTTTATATTACTTCACTTCAACAAACCAACTTGAATTCTACTAATATGTAATTACATACCACTCAATTCTTATGTATTAACATAACTAACCCTCATGCTTCAATTTTTATGAAGATTTCATATATACCACTCAATACTTATATATATATAACTAACCCTTGCAATACAAAACACCTAATCTTCATTTTTATGAAGATATTCATACATACCACTCAATTCTTATGTATATAAATACCTAAACCTAAACTTCAACTTTTACATACATACCTCATACCCTGAATTTCAACTTTTACATACATACCACATTACATAGATACCACATACCAAACACCAAAACTTCATCTTCTACATGCATACCATCTTTACATAACTAATCAAAAGTTTAAATAACAAAGATTTAAAGTCGCAATTAGAATTACATTCCTAAATGTTTTTTGATTAGAGCAAAGCGGAAGAATGAGAACGAAGAGAGTTTTAGTGTTCTTTGTAAGCTGAGTACTGTCGTTACCTTCCCAGCTAAGCTTGCTCCTAATGGCAATTGTATCGTGAATTATCGTTCGAGAAGACGATGATTTTGAGCGATGTAGCGAGTGAGAGGGAAAGTGGAGAGTGAGAATTCGAGCATACGGGAGGAGGGCAAACCACGGAAAAAATATAAATGAGATTTAGGCGCGTAGGAGGAGAATATTAGGTCATTTACATCAGATTTTGGTTGGATTTGCATCGCGCTTAGTTCAGCGCTAGTAAGTAATGGTTTTATGTCGATTAAACCGATACAAATTTGATGCAAAATTCATCACTACTTTAATCAAAATTTCGTCATTTTCATATTGCTTTTCTATCGAATTTTCAGATGCAAAATTTGACGTAATTATTGAAATATATTATTCACCGCTTAGTGTCCTCAAATCTGATACAAATTTTGACGCTAATATTTGCGTTGAAATATTCCAATACAAATTTTGATGCTAATAATAGCTTCTCCTGTAGTGAGTAATTGATTTGACCTAAGAGGANCGCTTAGTGTCCTCAAATCTGATACAAATTTTGACGCTAATATTTGCGTTGAAATATTCCAATACAAATTTTAGATGCTAATAATAGCTTCTCCTGTAGTGAGTGATTGATTTGACCTAAGAGGGAGAGGAAACAGTTTCATGTATGTTGAGTACAAGGAACATCTATCTCATTAAGAAATTTGGGCACGTGCGAGTCATGGGAGCTGCTTTTTTATTTGCTGTAGCTTTTCATGTTTTATTACAATTATTTAAACTCTACCCTCAACATTTTATATAAATACATATATAAATGAGGGAGTTCCTGTAGAAATTTTGAAGGTGCTAAATTGGGAAAAAAATTTGCGTGTGATAGACGTACGCAGCGCTGCGTGCGATATTAGGGTTATACCGAGGGTATAAGGGGGTTACATCCGCGGTATAACCCCTTGTAACCTCTAGCTAGCTAAGTTGACTCTAGCTAGCTATCATATATAACCTATCTATACCCTAACATAAGTTTCGCGCTTCTGTTATCATATATTAAGAGGTTACAGGGAGTTTACAAGGGCTTATACCATGAATTTAACCCCCTTGTACCCTCGGTATGCCCCAATATCGCACGCAGCGCTGCGTATATCTATCACACCAATTTTTTTTTGCTAAATTGATCGCTAGTGTATGGTAGTCATGGAATTTACGCAAGTGATGGAAGTCTAGCTAGCTAAGTTGACTCTATACTAGTGGCATTCGTCCAACCATAACAAGTAATCACTCTGGCAAATTTTTAAGTTGGACTACAAATTTAACAGTCCTGTCTTATAAATTCTTAAATTTCTCTCTTCCCCACGAGAGATTATTGCGTGCGGACACCGCATGCATCTCTGCATGCGGTGTTCGATCCTGACCGTAAATCACGGTGATCTACGGTCAGGATTATTTCCGTTTAAAAAAAAAAATAAAAAAATTTAGGTGGGGCTCACCGAAATACATCAGGACCGTAAATCATGTGATTTACGGTCCGGATCGGCGTCCGCACGGGAATAATTTTTCCTTCCCCACCCCCACCTCCCCCCAAAGAACAAGATGTACAGTGNGGAGTTCCTGTAGAAATTTTGAAGGTGCTAAATTGGGAAAAAAATTTGCGTGTGATAGACGTACGCAGCGCTACGTGCGATATTGGGGTTATACCGAGGGTATAAGGGGGTTACATCCGCGGTATAACCTCTTGTTACCTCTAGCTAGCTAAGTTGACTCTAGCTAGCTATCATATATAACCTATCTATACCCTAAAATAAATTTCGCGCTTCTGTTATCATATATTAAAAGGTTACATGGAGGTTACAAGAGCTTATATCGTGGATATAACCCCATTGTACCCTCGGTATGCCCCAATATCGCACGCAGCACTACATATATCTATCACACGCAAATTTTTTCCGCTAAATTGATCGCTAGTGTATGGTAGTCATGGAATTTACGCAAGTGGTGGAAGTCTAGCTAGCTAAGTTGACTCTATACTAGTGGCATTTGTCCAACCATAACAAGTAATCACTCTGGCAAATTTTTAAGTTGGACTACAAATTTAAGAGTCCTGTCTTATAAATTCTTAAATTTCTCTCTTCCCCGCCCCCACCGCCCCCCAAAGAACAAGATATACAGTGGCTCCACCTCTTAAAACTCGTAGGAGTCATCTTTTTAATTTCTAAATAGTGCGGTGATTCTAAAATATGTTCCCAATGCCATTTATTACCAAAAGGTTCATCGAATGCTATCAAGCTGGGTCTTTAAAAAATGAAGTTGCCCTGTGGTCTGTAAATATTGAAAATTTTAAGAACTTAAATTAAGCATTACCAAGATGAAGCACTTATAGAATGCAACGCNGAGTCATCTTTTTAATTTCTAAATAGTGCGGTGATTCTAAAATATGTTCCCAATGCCATTTATTACCAAAAGATTCATCAAATGCTATCAAGCCGGGTCTTTAAAAAATGAAGTTGCCCTGTGGTCTGTAAATATTGAAAATTTTAAGAACTCAAATTAAGCATTATCAAGATGAAGCACTTATAGAATGCAACGTAAGGGAACACAATCAGAAGATTTCTATGACCAAAGCATAACAGCCCAAAAAATGTAAACAAATAAAATACTTCATCAGCACTTAATTATAATAAATCTACCAATATGGAATTCTTGATGGATAGAATTTGTTGACAACTCCCAATATAATCATTTCCTATTTCCTATAATTTTTTATGATATCTTTACNAACACAATCAGAAGATTTCTATGACCAAAGCATAACAGCCCAAAAAATGTAAACAAATAAAATACTTCATCAACAGTTAATTATAATAAATCTACCAATATGGAATTCTTGATGGATAGAATTTGATGACAACTCCCAATATAATCATTTCCTATTTCCTGTAATTTTTTATCATATCTTTATCATCCATCTCTTAAAAAAAACACCTCTTGGAAATATAACCACAGAACCATCTTTTTTTTATAATCATCGTCGATTAAAACATGAAATTATTTTATGACCACTACAACTTATATCTCCACAAACGCACACATGAGCGCCGATTTCAGCAACGTTGTCCCGATCCCAATCTCCTCCTCCACCACCACCACCACCTCACTCGACTACCATTCCCGCATCGGCGTCACCGTACTCGTCTCGGTCGTCGCCCTCTTCCTCATATGTTCCCTCGTCGTTTTCGCCCAATATTGCTTCTCCAACCACCACCACGAAGAAATCACCGCCACGCCGCTCCACACGAGCGCCAGATCAGGATCAAGGGTGGCGCCGCCGCCACTGCCGCCTCAATGTCTGGATGCTGATGCCGTGGCAGCGCTACCTGTGGTGAGATGCAGTGGCGGTGGAGAGGGATGCGCGGTGTGTTTGGTGGAGTATGCAGATAAGGAGAAGGTGAAAGTGATTCCAGGGTGCGGTCATGGGTTTCATTCAAGCTGCATTGAGACGTGGTTGATGTGGAGGGGAACGTGTCCGATTTGTCGGTGTTCGGATATTTGGGGGCCGTGGAGCCGGGAGATTTGCGCGGGCGTGTTTGGCTGCGGTGAGGGGAATGTTGGGAAGCTGAGGACGAGTAGGAGCTACGAAAGCTGCTGTGTTGAATTGGAGGCGGAGGCTGGTGGGGGTGCGATGCTCCTGCGGCGAACTTGTAGCGTTTGATTATTAATGAGACATGAAAATGTTAACCGACGATTTGGACAATGCACGTAATATTTCCAAAGTTGTAGCCACTATTGAAAGTTAATGTTGATTTTTGGATCTTGACTGCTAACTTCGTTGGTCTTGGCATTGCCGCTTGGTACAAGTTGGCTTTATTCTTCGCTGCTGGGTTAACTATACCTCTTAATCCTTGTATCATTAGGACGGCTCTTATGAGGTTACATATATAATTTGATACGATTTCTTGAACCTGTCTGTTATTCTATTTTATTTTTAATATTTTATTTTTTTTTTTCGTTTTTTAAGGGTCATTTATGTACGCACCACTCTATTTTTTGTATTTTTTTACTTAACTTATAAAATTTACTCTTTACCTTTCTGTCACCCAAATCTTTCATATCAAATAAAAAGAATTACTATTTTAACTTTAAAAAAAATGAATTATAGGTTTTTCTTGCATACGGTAAAGTATTATATAAATATATATATAT
>JXCR01142433.1:241096-269117 GCA_002079205.1 Phalaenopsis hybrid cultivar | reverse complement strand
ATATATATATATATATAATTTGAGGAAAATTAAAATATTAACAAAAAAAGATTTAATTCTACTTAACATGTTATTTATTGGATATTTTCATCGTAATCATATCTTTAATAAAACAAAATAATATAAAATACATTAGATACACAAAAAAAACAATAAAATAATATATAATAAGTCAGGAGATTTATAATTGAGTTATCATCAAGAACAAATGAGAAAATGAAAATAAAGGTTTGCTGGTGTTACATAATAATTTGCCTGCAGCATTTAATTTATTTTTAGTTTACATTACATCATAAAAAAATATAATATTAAATCCTCCACGATCTCCGCATCTTTCGAGCTATAATAAATAGTGTTTTTTTAGTTTCTAGTTTTTACATATTCAATCTTATCCTATATAGAAAGATTTAAATATTCTAGCCAGGATGCAGGGCATAACGCCGGCTGGATATGGATCGCTTGTGCAACTGAAACGTGTACCGCGATGTTTTTGGAGGGCGAATTGTTGATATAAGAACTGAATTAGCTGTGATTATGATATTGGTTCTTGTCTTTGTTGTAGATATTAATTACTATGATAGACAAAACTACTGCATTGATACATTAATTTAGTAGTTGGCCAGTTGATCCATCATCATTATTTTTTCAAAGGGAGATTTACTTATATACCTCTGAATTTCTATTTATTTACATGTCTAACCTTAAACTTCAATTTATGTGACATAAGTATATGAAACCTTATCTATATGAAAGTGTGTTTTTTTGTTTTTTTATTTTTTTTAAGTTAGAATGGTCTTATTTTTTATGTGATATGAAATATTAGGATAATATAAATGTCAAAAGAAATGTTAAGGGTTTAGGTTGAACTAAAAAAAATTGAGGTTGAAACGAATTATAATTGAGAATAAGAATTATGTGTAGACAGTGTTTACATGTGAGATTGAGTCAATAATGTCAAATAAATTTAGTCAATGCTAATTTAGGTTTTTATGGCAATTTATAGCCAAGTCATGGTGGATTAAGGGGGTTAATTTGAGTCGATTATACTAAATAGAATCATGCGAGCCCATTTTGGTTAATCTTGTTTTGTTTAAGTCAACCATTGACACTTGTTGATGGGTTCAAGTGAGTTTACTTAATTAGTGTTAGAGTGAGAAAAGTTGGGTTAACTCAAATTAGTTTAGGATCCAAATTAAGTCAAATAGGTTAGGCATAAGCCAAAGGAGATTAGACGTTGTTAGGATTTGCATAAACTAAGTTTGTGCCAAAAAATAGGGCAATAGAAGTACGTCAAGTTTATTTTGAAATATATAAACGTATATATTTTAAAATTTTATTTAATTCTCACAATTTTCTTTGAGATGCTAAAATCTTCACTCAAGATTAATTTTTTTTAATTCAAATATTCTAGCATGCCACTCATATTAAGAGATATTAATCCCAATGGACAAAATATTCAAATTGATCATGTATAGCTGGGTCATAAAGTTCTTTGTGAAAGGGTAAATTATATGGTTGGTAAAATTGCTATAGAATATGTGTAGTATCCCCCATATCTTAAATTAGTTTCGTAGTAACATTTGATAAATTTAATTTAGATACACATAAATACATATATTGAATGATCTTCAATGATTGATGAATCAACGAAGTCTAATAAAAGATATGTTATTTAATTATATGAAAGGAACTTATCAAAAACTAAATTTATAAAATTATAAATTATTAATTTTTTTGTTTTTCAAATTTGATTTTGGTTGCTCATCGTAAGAAAGTTTTATTATTTAGTGAAAATGCATGAATTATGAGCGGTTTGTAAGCATATTATATTTTACAATAATTTTTGTATGAGCATTTGCAAATTCTTAAATACTAAATACGCGATACTATTTCATAAATTTATACTTCAAAACTTATAAAAGCTTGTGATATAATCATATGTTTATACTCGAAGTAATTTTTTATTATATAGCTCATTAGTACGTCTTCATCAAAAGATAACTCGGCTTAGAGGGCCTTATTGAAGATGACCTGACATAGATATCCTTCAATATTTTGTTGTCCACTTTGGTGAGAAGATGTTTTCGAATAAAACTTAAGTCGAAAGAAATTATATTGTGAAGAGAGAGGAGGTGATGAAAAAAAATATAAATAGAAAATGTTACATTTAAGGATATGCCTTATTATTATTTTTTTTTATTTTTGAAAAGTGGGCCCAAATGACATACCATGTGTTTCAAACTCACAATCTTATAGTGAGAATTACACCCTCAATCACTATGTCCCGGATAAAGCTCATTTGGCTAAGTTATTTCAAATGCCTTAAAAATGATATCTCCTCCAATGTAATACTCTCAAACATTATTCTTCTAATATATTCTTAAACTGTAATGAATGATTGTTGTTGATGATGTATTGAGTGTATTATATGCAGTTGCCACTTACAATAAAATCACATAAAAAGTATGTCTGTATCNGGATAAAGCTCATTTGGCTAAGTTATTTCAAATGCCTTAAAAATGATATCTCCTCCAATGTAATACTCTCAACCATTATTCTTCTAATATATTCTTAAACTATAATGGATGATTGTTGTTGATGATTTATTGAGTGTATTATATGCAATTGCCACTTACAATAAAATCACATAAAAAGTATGTCTGTATTAAGAATAGACCCTAAGCAGTTGGTAGAGCCAACTACATTAGTTTTGGAGGTAGTGAAAATATCTTAGATGAATTTCGAGTGGTAGCTATGGCTAATGATTTAAAAGCCGCATGCACTTCCAGTCAAATATAGATGAAATATCTCCTATTAGAATTAAGCTCTGACATCATTGCTTTATGTTTTAGTCGATAAGATTAGACTTGGATCGGGCTCTTTAAAGTTCTTGTTTTCTTCAACAAATATGTTGCACATTAGAGCAAAGTTGTTAAATAATTTGTAAGGAAAAAAAAACTATTTTCAACAAATAGAATTATTATTTTAAAATTAAATCCATTCAACTCATCTAATGTTCTTGATTCAGTTTACTTTTTTCGTTCTAATTTAATAATGCACGCCCCTGATGAAACAGGAGGATTAGGTACTGAATGACCTTCACANTTATTTATTAAAGAAGAAAAACTTGGAGAATTTGTCCCTCAAAAAGTGCTAAAGGAATTCATCACTTAGACATAACTAGAGGAACTAGTCCCTTAAAGAGATTCGTAAACTCGTTCCTTAAAAAATTAGCAAATCTGTTTAGTCAAAATTCCATAAATTATTGGAAAAGTATGATTTAGAAGTCAAGAATTAACCATTCCTTGAAATCAACTCAAATTTAAGTATATAACAAAATTAACAACAACAAGCCTTTATATCCCACTCAGTGGGGTCGGCTACATGAATTATTTTCTCCATTGCGTCCTATTGAGTGTCATATTTTCATTTAATTATAATAAATTAAGATCATTTTTTTATGCAATACGCCCAAGTCTTTCCATCTATCTCTGACTTTCTTAACATAAGTCAAATCTAAAATATCTACTCTCCTAATCGGATCATCAGATTGTTGACATTTAATGTCACCAAACCATCTAAGACGACTCTCTAATTTTGTCCGCCAGTGGAGCTACACCAACCCTTTCACGAATATATTCATTTAGCATTTTGTATGTAAGTGTAAAGCCACTCATCCACCTAAGCATTCTCATCTCAATAACACTTAAAGTTAGTTTTATGCTTCTTTTTTAAATACTAACATTCAGCGCTATAGAGCATTGCATGTCTCACCACCATCTTATAAATTTTTTTTTCAGTCTAAACGATACTTTTCTATCACACAATAGACCCATAACATTTCTCCACTTCAACCAACCAACTTGAATTCTACTAATAACATCCCCATTTATATCACCATCACTTTGAACAATAAGCCCAAGACATCTAAAGTGTTCACACCTTTTAATAATTTGATCACCCATAGTTACAACTTTGTCACTAGAGCTACTACTAAAATTACATTCTATATATTTAGTTTTAGTTATACTCAAACGAAGACATTTAGACTCCAATGTAGACCTCCATAATTCAAATTTTTCTGAGCTTTTTCTATAATCTTATCTAAGAGAAGGATGTCATCAGCGAAAAGCATACATCGACGTACGTCCTTTTCTAAATGTCCAGTAAGAGCATTCATAACTAAAGCAAAAAGATATGGGCTTAAAGCCAATCCCTGATGTAATCCAATTGAAATAGGAAAATATTTGGTCAATCATCCTGTTGTTCGAACACATGTAACAAATCTAGTATGCGTATCTTTAATGACTCGAATATAAGTCATATCAACGCATTTCTTCTCTAAAACTCTGTGATGGATATCTCTTGAAACCTTATCGTAAGCTTTTTCTAAATCAATAAAAATCATATATAGATCCTTCTTATTCTCTCTGAACTTCTCCATCAAATCTCTCAATAAATGTATAGCTTCCATAGTAGACTTGCCCGACATAAACCCAACTTGATCATGAGAAATCTTTGTAATATGCCTTAATCTATGTTCAGGTACCCTCTCTCATAATTTTAAAGAATGACACATCAACTTACTTCTGCTATTATTTGCACACTCTTGTGCATCCCCTTTATGTTTAAAATTGTAGACCAGAATACTCTTTCTTCACTCCTCAGGCTTTGTTTTAGTTTTAAAAATATATTAAAGAGTTTAGTAAACCAAGAAACTCTCAATTCTTCTATATATTTCCATACTTCAATTGGGATATCACCAGGTCCTACCAACTTTTCACCATTGATATTCTTTAAAGTCTCATCAACTTCTTTTTACTAATGCAATGGTAAAAACAAACATTTATTATTATTAACGATATTAAGATTACTATGGTCGATCGTATTTTCAAAAACTTCATTAGAAATTTTATCAAAATAACTCACTCACCTATGTTCAATATCTTTTTCTTAAAAACAATTTTTGATTTTCATCTTTAATACACTTTACTTTAGTTAAATCTTTACTTTTCTTTTCTCTTTGTTTGGCTGGTTTATAAATATATTTTTCACTTTTTAGTATCAAAATCTATTATAAAGATCACTAAAAACATAATTTTTAGCGCTACAGATTGTTCTCTTAGGTTTTGTTTGGCGGAGCTGCAACTTTTCAACTTCTCAGCTGCAGCTGCTCTGTCTCTGGAAGCTGCTGTGGTGATGCTGTTGCATGTTTGAAGCAGCTGTGTGAAACAACTGTGAATTCATAGTTGTTTTTGTAAAAATGACAATTTTACTCCCGATTTGTAATGTTGTGCGTAACATAACTGTGATAGCCATAAATTTAATACTTTTTAAGGCAAAAAATCACTTAAAAATAATACAAAATTACAGATACACACATCACTTCACTGTGAGTAATAAAAGTGCAAAAAAATGAAATTATTGAAATGACAATTAAAAAGATGATTATATTATTTTTAACATTTTAACGGTGTAGCTCCCGTTCTAGACTTTCGTTGATGAATGTTCTCCATTCCCAATCATCGTTGTCAGGAGAATCCGCAGAACTTTCTGCCCAACAGAAAAAACAACACTGTTCGGCGATGCCNTTCTCTTAGATTTTGTTTGGCGCAGCGCAACTTTTCAGCTTCTCAGCTGCAGCTGCGCTGTCTCTGGAAGCTGCAATGGCGAAGTTGCTGTGGGGAAGCTGCTGCATGTTTGAAGCAGTTGTGTGAAAACAACTTTGAATTCACAGTTGTTTCTGTAAAAATGATTATTTTACCCCTATTTTGTAATGTTGTGCGTAACATAACTGTGATAGCCATAAATTTAATACTTTTTAAGGCAAAAATTCAATTAAAAATAGTACAGGATTACAGATACACACACCACTTCATTGTGAGTAATAAAAGTGCAAAAAAAATGAAATTATTGAAATGACAATTAAAAAATGATTATATTATTTTTAACATTTTAACGGTGTAGCTCCTGTTTTAGACTTTCCTCGATTAATGTTCTCTATTCCTAATCACCGTCGTCAGGAGAATCTGCAGAACTTCCTGCCCAAAGGAAAAAACGACACTGTTCGGCGATGCCCTGAGGGCAGCTATATAATTTTCTTCCGTAGTTGTGCGGTCGACGTGACGTCAGTTGGAAAGCCTGGAGGCCACAGTGGCAGAGCAATCGTCAGGATGTTCCTAAAATTCTTGAGCTCATATTTTCCTGATTGCAACAAAAGAAAAAACCACCAAATGTTATTAATAATAAACCAACTCCAATATTATACTACCATGCATAAAATGAATTAGTATAAGAAAGAAGTGTCGTGCTGTAAATGCATTCCAGAACAGAGAAAAGGGCATTAAATGCTATAAAGAAAGGTAATAAGTTGAAGTATTGTGGATTTGTTCTTCCATTTTCTGCACCAACAAACAAACAAGCATAAATAAAGACACAAAGTAATGTTCCAACAACTTACATAATCAAACTAAAAAACAATTGCACTTCAAACAAAAGTAATCTTAGCAAAATTTCAATAAACTACAGAATTCTATTAAACTACAAGTAATAAAATATGTAATTCTCCAATCATCCGCCTACTATCGTATCAGTAATACGTTCTCTCAACACTATCATCTCACTTGCACTTTCCCCATCTACAGTACAAAGTGTGAACGCTTCATTGTCATGTTGTGTCAAGTACTACCCGAAACAGTACTCATAAGTTTCTGCAGGTACATGTTCTTGATCCTCCCACGACAAATAAAAGACAATATCGCTACGAGAACTGTCTTCAAATATAATTGTGGAGAAATATCATAACAAACACAATTTGTACCTGCTTGGAGAACTTGTAAGAAGACATATCACAGAGTATCACTCATTTCTTCTTCCACACACCAAAACTTCTCTTAAATTGAACATTTTTTTTCTGCTTCGTGTAACGTTGCTTGCATGTTCAAAGTCTGATATGTGATACCGCGTATCAGGATGCAATGAGTATCCAACATCGACCAAGTAATATTTACCTGATAAATATTACAATTAATATAGAGATTAAATTAAAGTCTTTTGTGTGCTCATGCTCGAGCTCACCTGTCGATGGATGTGAAAAGTTGACACTGACATTCCGTGTTGCAGATCTTAAAACTCGACTGTAATGTGCGCTCCTCTTCCAACCGACTATTATAAAAATGAAACACATGTTAAAGTCGCAAACGACCATGACATTTTGGGTCGGGCTATCGCAACAACCAATGAATGCAACTTTATCTTTATTTGGGATTCTTGCGTCAACATGTGTTTCATCAATTGCGCCGATACAGTTGTTTGTAAGAAAAACTTAGGTTATGAATAACATTGCATTGTCCAAAAAAAAAAACTCAACTGCTCTCGAGACATTACTTTGAAGGATGACATATATCGCACTTCATGTGATATCTCTACGGGTGTTCGCTTGAACTTAGGATCTGATGGTTTGATGACATGCGAGGAAAGACTGACAAGTGCGCTCAATCTGATTGAGAAGTACCTGCTAATTTTCTCGGATGAGTGTTGAGAATGCTCCATTGCCCCTCACATAGATTCATTATGAGATAGTATGTACATTATTATTGCGAACACCTCACGTGAAGTGGTCCTGGATGAACCATGAAGTCCGTGAGCTGCTACGAGTTCTTTAAGAAGATCGATGAATACTTCCTGACTCATTTATAACATATTAATAAATCTTGTTGTGTGCCCCACTAACAACTCCCCAGGCCATTTATCATTGATATATGAAGATGTCATATACGGCGACCAATCAATGTACGAGTTGTAGTACTCGTAGATCAAAGATATGACAGTAACCAATATCCCTCTTCTTCTTCTGCGTGCATCCATGTTGACCGGCATTTGCCGTCTTCTACTTGCATCCATGAATATCACGTTAACAAGTTACTAAAACGTAAAATTTTGAGTTATAACAAAAGGGAGACAGTTGCATATAATAACGTGAATATAAAGTGTTCTCAAATACAATAATAGAAAATTAAAAGAAAATGCATTATAAATGTTTTTGTTGCATTGAATATCTCAAATATTCGAGCGACCTTAAAAACGTCGGAGATAAGACATTCTGCGCGCAACCGATATCTTCACAAAGATATCTCTACGGACCGGGTCCTCAATCAATTCTGTTGCAAACAGATACAATGCTTAATCCTCATAAATTTTGGGTGAATCACTCAGAATTTGTAGTGTCTCCTCTATGGTGGCTGAATAAGAATTCTGACATTTTGTATTGTATGAATATACCAGCTGCGAGAGTTTGTTTATAAGGAAATCAACATCAGATTTTATTCTATTGTCAACCCTTGGATGCTTGGAAGGGAAAGTGGTCTCATATTAGTTCTGCTCCGGGTTGGGGACATTAGTGGAATCACATGAACCTCCATGGGTTCCAAGATTCACGGTATTGCCAGCAAATCCTGCCTCGCTTGGGCAACATGCATATTTTCCCGTTGCAGCCACTCCGTCAAACATACGGTCGAGTTTTTCCTCCAATTCTGGCTCAATTATGAAAATCTTAAATTTCTTTGCTGTAGGAACCACCTATAAAGAAATTAAGGAAAAACTAATTATTATACATTAGAGAGTGAAAAATTAACAAAAGATAGTAAAAATATTAACTGCAAATTTTTCAGTTCACCACTCCTCTGGTGCATCAATTGTTCACTTCAACGATTCCCACCCCAATCTTGTTAAGCTGCGTTTCAAGTCCTAAATCTTCCATTCTTTCTTAAGCTAATTTCACTTATTCTTCAATTGCATTATGCCGTACTCTCTTCCTGTAATTTCCTTGAAATTTTTGGTAATATTTTGCTACTTTCTTGTTGAAAAAGGTAGTTGGCCTGTTTCCCATTTCGATCTCTTTGAGGCAAATATCGCAAAATATTATTTTCGTTTTTTTCTCACAAGGTTGTTGTAGCAATCTTTTTGGTCTTATTAGCCATTTTTTTACTACAATGAAATATACAAATGCAACAATACTAAAAGAATAATGCCATAATAAAGCTTCCCAACAACATTCTGAGGAAGTATCAGGTTGTCTCCCTTCCAAACTTTACTTAGCATAACATTCTCCACTACTGTATTTTATGAGCATGTTCAAACAGACCAGAATTGCATATGTTTCATAGCATTGATAACAACATTGGTTTCAATGAAGTTGCGTCTCCCTTTCATACAGAAATTTCTTACTAAATGCCTCAGCGGGGTATCTAGATATTTGCATACAATGGCTTGAAACACAATTTTCTGTTGCCCTTTCATACATAAATTTCTTACTATTTGCCCCAGAGGGGTATCAAGATATGAAACACTTGTAATGACCTTACAATTTTTACATTCTCGACGATCACTTCTCATAAAAAAATAATCAATTTGTGTTTTATTAGATCCATTCTGATAAGTAATAATATGCTCATAACTTTTTTTTAAAAAGTTATTAAATAAAATCATACGCTAAAACAAAATCTGATGTGACTCTATCTTCTTTATTAATCACTCCAAAACCGTAGCCACAATGAATATTTCTAAAATTATCTACCACTCTACCGAAATGTCCATTTAAATCTCCTTCAATAAAAATTCTTTATTCAAGAGGTATCATTTGTATTAAGTCCTTTAAACCATTCCATAACTTTTTTTAGGGCCTATATTTAAAACTACTTGAGGAGCATAAATACTTATAATATTAAAAATCTTAATATCAACACTAATTTTAAGGGTATCTCCAATTCTATTAAGTTTAACAACATTATCTTTCAAACTCTTATCTATAATTACATTTACACTATTTCTAGTGTGACTCTTATCTTAATACCAAAATTTAAAACCTAAGTTATTAATCTCTTTAGCATTTTCTCCAACCCATTTATTTTATTGAATACATAAGATATTTATCTTTCCATGAATCATAATATCAACTAATTCCATTAATTTTTTTGTGAGAATACCTATATTCTAATATTCTATCATAATATTAGTTTCATGGACTAACTTCTTTACTCGCTTGAGTCTGTAATGTGAGAATCTTTGCTTATTTCACTATACTCGTGTGCCGGTATATCGACCCTTGCACACTTTTCACTATATTCAGGTCATATAGCGCGTTGTTTGCCCTTGGACACTTTTACTGTATTCAGGTCATATAGCGTGTCATTTCCAAGGGACCCCCAACATTTACGTAATAATCAAAAAAATTAATGTCATAATTTGTCGACAAATTTTACAGTGACCATCGACTATCTAACGCAATTTTCCATTTTTTACATCCAAAACTTGAGACCTGACAATGTCCGTGTTAATTGAACTTCAAGCATGGAGTCAACAAATTCGCTACTCAATAATTATTGGAAAATTTTATTTCTTAGACTGATTTTTTAGCTAGTTAAACAATATGTTGAGCCTTGTTATAGAGCTACAAAGTAGATGAACAATTTGCACTCGAAGTTGTCTTTTGTACTAAAAGCAAGAGTTTAATTAAAAAGGATTAAAAAGGAAAAAATGATGAACTAAAGAAATAGGTATCCATTTTGTTAATTTGATATCTTACAACTATTATATGATTAAAGTATCATTCAACTTACTCAAATGTGAAACTCACATCTTAGGATTTTAACCAATTGAATTTTTCAAAGGTGCATCAACTATCATGCTAGAACTCCTTTGTATCTTAATAATGAAAACTTCTAGCCCTAGTACTATAACTTCTCCCTCTTTTGCCGTTATTTGCATTGAGAGTGAGTGAAGTTCATTATATGTGAGATGGTTACCCCTATGAAAACAAAAGCTTTAGTGTAAGAAGATATTTACAGAAACGATGATTTGTCCTATAAAATACATAGAATGATAAAGGACTAACTTGAAGGGGCTCTAAAATTTTTGACTCATTAAATCAAATAGCACATTTCAAGAAGCTATTAGATTAGCTTTAGGGTTGTATCTGACACAATCACTTGGTTAGTTGACTGATACCGGAGCCATAGTAGAAATGAAAATTTTATTGCTAAAATTTAAAGGGAATTACAAACAAAGATTCTTGCAATAAGAAAATAACAACAAAAACATAAAAGTCACCTTAGGGAGGGCGAAAGTGGCAAACACCAACTGGACAATTGGTGGGTGGCGGGCTGGGAGGTTGCGACAGTAGCAGGTGGATTGGTGAGGGGCTGTGGCAACAGCAAGAGGGCTGTGGTGGGGTTACTATTGCAGAGTAAGGGTGCTGTAAGGGGTTGCGATAGTAGGCTGGAGTGCTGGAGGAGTTTGGCTGCAACAAGGAGGGAGCATGGAGGGATGTGTGACAATAGACAAGGTGGTTGGGGTTCTTGGCAACAAGCAGAGAGAGTGAGGGGAAGGGCTAGATGGTGGCTGGGATAGTAGCAAACTTCTGGTAGTGCAATTCCAATCGAGGAGGCATCAAATTTGGTTGTTGGGATAAGGTTGGGGAAGCGGGTAAGGGTAGGTAAACACCACCTCAGGACAAATTACAGCCGGAGCATCTTCTCGCATTCAGTTACAACCCTCAAAGGGGAAAACTTTGTTGTTGATAGCTGTCTTGATAGAAAACTCAATCAAAACAAAGCAAATGACATATTTATAATAGTAGATAGTAAAGAGGACTTAGGCGGCAATCCTAAGCCAAATAATTGGGTCAACTGACCCCCCTTGCCTCCATCCCCGAACTGGTCCTGTCTTCCCAGTGGGTTGGCCCCGATTCAGCAGCCCTTTGCCAGTCTCTCAAATTTGGAGGAGCTTTGACCTCATTTGTCAAAGCTTCTCGCCGCCCATTGACGTTGACTGAGTTGCTGTAAGCTCTTGGGGCTGACATATTTACTGTGATCCGAGAAGCACCTGGATCTCACCAGCGGCTGCATCGTCCCCCAAAACACCCAAGGGGCTTTGGTCTTATCCGAACTTGTTGTCAAAAGCCCTGAGACACGCTACTGCTAGTGTCTCCAACTGTGGATGACTGCTTGACTAGTGGTGGTTGTCTATTCTGTTTTTGCTTTCTCTCCACCTTCATGGTTAATGTTTGATATCTCTCAGTGACCAATAATTTTTTAGCTGCACAACATTACTGATAGCGAGCTTCAGATTACCTGATAATGGGTTATGGCGTGTTCCTATGACTCGACCAACCCACATTTCATCTGCAAATAATCAAACTGCGTCGTGAACTCCTCCACTAATAAGTCTCTCTGTTGTAGGTGGAGTCTAAGAAACTTATTTCAACGATGGTGAGGAGGTAGGTATTTTTTCTGCATCGTTTTCATCTTCTCTCACTTCGTATTCTTGTTATTGTCTTCTCTTTTTCTCCGCCTCTGCAAATTTTCCCACCACAAGGAGACACTCCTTCATAATTTGATAGTTGCAAGCTTTGACCTTTTTTCTTTTGGCATCTCTTTGTACTCAAAGATCTTCCGAATTGATTGTAGCCATTTAATAAAATTGTCTGGATCCATACCTCCATCGAACTCTTGTAGATTTACCTTTTTTCTGAAGTTCATGCGTCCTTCATATGTGGTCTCCTCTATCGGCCTCCTCTAATATTCGATTCCAAAGTGTCGTGGACTGTCTTCTTCATCATTGAAATCTTCCATATAGAAGGGGTTAAAATTCTGGTCTCTTTCGGCCCTTCGACTTTCTTTGTCATGATCAAGGTTAATTTTCCCTTGAGTTTCATCCTCCATGTCCGTAAGACTCTGTTGAAGCTGATGGATCTATTGTTGTATCTCTTCTCGGGTAGCTCGGGCATGTATCTCCTTGATGGTATGGTTAGGGTTTAAGGTTGGGAGACGAAAGAGGGTGTATGTGACGAATTGAAGGTGTGGTAAAACNAGCCCACCTGCTGCTGCATCCCCTCACCAATCCACCTGCTGCTGCCGCAACCTCCCAGCCCGCCACCCACCCATTGTCTTGCCAATTTTCACCACTTTCGCCCTCATCCTAAGGTGTCTTTTATGTTTGTGTTGCTATTTTCTTATAGCAAGTGTCTTTGTTTTTAATTCCNCGGCCCTTCGATTTTCTTTGTCATGATCAAGGTTAATTTTCCCTTGAGTTTCATCCTCCATGTCCGTAAGCCTCTGTTGAAGTTGATGGATCTATCGTTGTATCTCTTCTCGGGTAGCTCGGGCATGTATCTCCTTGGTGGTATGGTTAGGGTTTAAGGTTGGGAGACGAAAGAGGGTGTATGTGACTAATTGAAGGTGTAGTAAAATTAATTTGGGTAGCTGATTTTGAAAATCAGCAAGGGGAAATTAGGGTTAGTCAAAATTTGCCCATGGTTTGAGAATATGAAAGAAAATTTTTTGTGGAAGGGGCAAGTCAGATGCTAAGAAACTCTAAGATAGGGCTATTGGTTAAGCTAGTTTTGATACTAAATGATACTGAAGTTAGCCCAAATCACAGTAAAAATGAAAATGTTATTGCTGAAATTGAGAATTAAAAACAAAGACACTTGCTATAAGAAAATAGCAACACAAACATAAAAGACAACTTAGGATGAGGGCGAAAGTGGTGAAAATTGGCAAGACAATGGGTGGGTGGCAGGCTGGGAGGTTGCGGCAGCAGCAGGTGGATTGGTGAGGGGATGCAGCAGCAGCAGGTGGGCTGGTGAGGGGCTACAATAGCAGGGTAGGGTGCTGTAGAGGGGCTGCGGTAGCAGTGTGGAGNATGTTATTGCTGAAATTGGGAATTAAAAACAAAGACACTTGCTATAAGAAAATAGCAACACAAACATAAAAGGCACCTTAGGATGAGGGCAAAAGTGGTGAAAACCGGCATGACAACGGGTGGGTGGCGGGCTGGGAGGTTGCGGCAGCAGCAGGTGGATTGGTGAGGGGATGCAGCAGCAGCAGGTGGATAAGTGGGCTGGTGAGGGGCTACAATAGCAGGGTAGGGTGCTGTAGTGGGGCTGCGGTAGCAGTGTGGAGTGCTGCAGGAGTTTGGCGGCATTGAGAATGAGTGAAAATGAGTGAAGTCCATTATATGTGAGATGGTTGTCGTATGAAGACAAGAGCTCTAGTGTAAGGAGAGATTTACTGAAACAAGAACTTGTCCTATAACAATACATAGAATGATAAAGTACTAAACAACACCTGAAGGAGCTTTAAAATTTGTTTACTCATTAAATCAAATAGCACATTTCTAGAAGCTATTAGATTTAGCTTGAAGACTTCATCTGGCACAATCACTTGGTTAGTTGACTCGATATATGCTGTTTGAAGAGTTATTCAGCATCACACATTATCATCTTTAATCTGAAAATTATTTAAATGTTTCTCAGCATATTCTATAAAATAAGTTCATTCAACATAATAGTTTTGAAATAAATACTTGGCTTACAACTAATCATACTCGGTCATATAAATTGCTGGATAAGTAAAGATATTCAAATCAACTAGTAAGCATTTACAGCAGCTTAAAAAAATCCAACTTTATATTATAAATACTTCAATTCCAGATTTTTCCTGAAAGGATTTTGATTATATATATATATATATAAAATAGGAAAATAAGCTTAGTATGTATAGTTTGCCAAGCTCATACATGAATTATATCTCTTCATGTCACTTTAGTTCTATTTCTTCTCTTAATTAATTTTTTGGCACTAATTTTTTTACCCTAGTAGGCACATTTTCTACCTTCTATTGTACATGTTCAAACTACCTAAATCTATTGCTAGTTGCCTTTTCCTGAATCAATGCCGCTTCAATTGCTCTTCTAATATCATTATTTCTTAATTTNCTCTTCATGTCACTTTAGTTCTATTTCTTCTCTTAATTAATTTTTTGGCACTAATTTTTTTACCCTAGTAGGAACATTTTCTACCTTCTATTGTACATGTTCAAACTACCCAAATCGATTGCTAGTTGCCTTTTCCTGAATCGATGCCGCTTCAATTGCTCTTCTAATATCATTATTTCTTAATATTTTTTTAAATTTTCGCACACTTTCATTTTAACATTTTCATTGTTATCTTAACTTTAGCAATCAATGATTGTTTTTATTATTCAACACTCTGATCCATATAACATTGTTGACATAATTATAGTTTTTTAAAAGTTTTATTTTAAATCTCCATGACATTCTTTCTTGCATAATACTTCTAAAAACTTCTCTAGTTTAATTTTCTACCCTTAATTCTAGAAGTTATTTTCATATCTGTCTTCATTATTTCATAGAGTAGATCCAGCATGATTAAATCTAATATATTATATGTATCATTTTCTTAAAAATACCTTTTTGAGGTCGGCAATTAGATTAATCTATTCTGGTATAGAAAAATCTAAGTTAATCAATATGTAAATTCTTTGGTGAATCTTCATATTTTCATATCTACATTTAAATTTCCTTTCAATGGGGGTTTAAATTTTAGTTCGCTTTTAAAATCTAAATTTATTTTTTAAAGTTTGTAATCTAAATTAATTTACCTTTCGATGAGTTTAATTGATTTAATTGTCTGAACTGTTGATTTATCAGCTCTTGTGGTGCATTTTTTGTTCTTTTCTGGAGATTTGTTTGTTTTTTGTGCAGTTTCTTTTTACGCAATACTTTGGCAAATCCACTTATTTTCAATGGATGCTCCATTATTCACTGATTGTCATTATTCGTTATTGGTTTTACTTTCTTGTTTGGCAGATCGTTCTCCATTACTTACAAGCTTATTCTTATCTGTTTTTTTATTTTGGCTTATGCAAACCATTGTCTTGTGCTTTTGTTTGCAATTTTGGGCTCGGATTTGTTCTTATTTTTTAAAATTTTGATTTGATATTGGCAGATATGGATAAGTTTTTATGATTGACTGACATGATGTAATTATCCAGGAAATTCATAATCTCATTGTCAGGCTAAATTTCACTGAGATTGAGATACTAGCTGCTCATTCACTTGAATCCTGGGGTGGAGGAGTTTTGGTGAATGTGACAGGTTTTGTGCAAGTGAGAGACTTTATTTTCAGGAGGAAATTTGTTGAGACCTTCTTCCTTGCTCCGCAAGAGAAGGGATACTTTGTTCTTAATGATATTTTTCTCCTTCTTGAAGAGGAACAAGTTCATCTGCCCCCAGCAGCAATTTTAAGACCTACCGATTATGATACAAAATTAGATGCATTGAATTATGACACGAGATTAGATACATTCAATCATTTACAAGATCCAGGTAAAATAAACCTTGTTATATGTTAGTCAAATTGTGTTTCTAATAACACGACATTCAACTGTTTTTATCCTACATCTTTCTGCTATTAAACCTTTGATAGAGAATTTTCCATACTCTTCTATGATTTCATGTTTCTCCCTGCTAACTTCATGCATCGGCAACTGGCACTTTCCATGACTCGCTGAGATTAGTTAGCGAGTTATTGAAGCGATGTTGCATGTTTTCTCCTTTCAAATT
This sequence comes from Phalaenopsis hybrid cultivar, assembly GCA_002079205.1. Lineage (NCBI taxonomy): Eukaryota > Viridiplantae > Streptophyta > Magnoliopsida > Asparagales > Orchidaceae > Phalaenopsis > Phalaenopsis hybrid cultivar. Next base: position 252,692 of record JXCR01142433.1, on the reverse strand, counting down.
ACTTTGATTGTTGTTTATTATTGACAAAAGTACCAAAATGGTCTGTTGACTCTGTTGACTCTTTGCAGTGTGTCATTTTAGTTCTAGAGTATATAAAAGTGTCATTTCCCCGGATTTTTTTAATGCACTGAGATAGTCTCCAGTCTTTTTAAAGGGAGGATTATTTCGGCCACTATTAAAAGAATTTGATGAATAATTTAGCACTTTTATAGACTCTGAGATTAAATAGCCCCATTTAAATAGTTAGGGGATCATTTTGACACTTTACTTTCATTTTTATTGCTTTGAATTGATTAGTCTCTTTAAGATGAATTTTGCTGATTGGAATCTAGACTTCTTGGCCTCTTTGTTACTGCTGTTGATTTTGATGCTTTTCATTAGGTCTTTTTTTTGTATTCACCCCCATGTTTTTCCTTAACTTTTATGTTCTTTATTTCAAGTCCCAATGTTATTCGATTCTTTCTTTACTGTTTCTTTTTCTCTTGTTCAGTCATTCTTTTGGTAACTTGGGACAGATATCTCATACCATTTATGAATCTTATTGTTTAACTTAGGCATTTTTGTATGCACTTGAAATATTTCATTTCTTGTTGATAGACCATGAGTATATTATTGTAGAATACGTCAGTTTTGTATTCATTAAATGCACATGCAGATGCAATAGTCTTCTGTTTTTTTTTTGTTTAGTCTAATTAACGTCTTCTGTAGTTGTTCTGAGCTTTGAATTATTTAGTGCAGTGTCTAGCTATATGCTTGGGGAAGATATCCCAGCAAGAGATTTTATCTCTCCACCTGTACCTGCTGATGAAAATAACCAACTTGAAAATTACAGTGTTCCTGGACATCGAAATCAAACGCCAGATCCCAACGAAACTACTGATGAAACTCCCATAGACCTGGCTGGCAGTTCAGTTTCGACTGTGCAAAACATTGTGCAGTATCCAGCAATTACTGAGGAGGAGCCTGCTGAGGAACGGCCAAAGCTTTCATATGCATCCATTGTATGTGCAGCTTTTTAATTCCCCTGATTTTTACTTTTGTGGGTGTTTTCAAATGCCTAAGATCTTTAATCAATATATTCAAGGAAGTTTTACATACATTCCACTCAATTTTGATGTATATACATATCTAATGCTTATACTTCAATTTTTATATACAAAGCGCCTTATCTATGCATGAGAAGGTGTATTTGTCTTTTTAAAAATGGTGGTATTTTTGATGTGATATGATAGATTTGAGTGATATTATTGTATAAAGTTTTGGTGTTATATATGTCAATACTAGGAATTGGGTGGTATGCATGTAAATCCCCCTATATTCAATAATGAAATTACGTTAAATTCAACAGCTGCGAACAACAAAAGCTCAAGTTGCACCACAATTAACATCGGTGAACAAGACAGCTCCTAATTTATCAGACTGGCATCATGCACAGCAGACAACTCAGCAACAGGTTCAAGCCGCCATTTCTTCTTTGCCTGATAAGTCCAACGCAGACTTACCAGATGAAACATTTGCTTTTGAAGATGAAGGTTAGTTTACTTGGTTGCAGTATTCTCTGTTTTCAAATTTCTGTCATTTTAGCACATGGAACTTGTCTGTCAGTTATTTTGGCGGTGTTTCTCTAGTTGATATGATGCTCCTGCTTTTTTAGTGGAAGATTTACATACATACCACTTAATTCCTATTGAAGATTTCCTTCATCCATTTCCTAAGGTTAACTCGACTTCTCTTTTTTTGCTTTTTTCATTTTCATTACCACTAACTTGTTGCCATATTCTTCTATGTATGAGTACAACTAAATAATAGGTTTACTTGGGTGGAAGCTGATTATACTAAAGAGTAAGAATTTTATTCAGATTATGAATCAGATATGAATATCAGAACTTGAAAAGTGATAAATAGATCACATAAGTAATTGATGTGCTAGTAATTGAAAGTTTAGCCTCTTTTTTTTAATGTTAAACTCGACACTATGTCCATCTTCATCAGAATTATAAATAAAATTAGTCAAAATAAAGATACAAACTACGCATCTCACAAAGAAAAATTCCAAGCATAAAGGTGATTGATGTGATAGTGCAAACACTAAGCTAAATTCAAGAACAAGAACAACATTGAAAAAGGATTTGGTTTCCCAACTTATGTAGCATATAATATTATGCGATATACTTTCATGCATGAAAATTTGAGCAATCACCAATTTCTAGTTGTCACTCAAGCCACTAACTATTTTTTATTTTTTATTTACCGAAAACAAGCAAATATTAATCTTTATAAATCAAAAAAATTTAGCATGAATTTGGAATAAATAGTATAAAAAAGTATAAGAATTAATTTTCAAAATATCAGATTTCCAGCATATCAATTTTTAATAAAAATCAAGTGTACGATATCAGTCGTTAACATATTAGAAATAAATATAACAACAAGCCATTATCCCACTAAGTGGGGGGTCGGTCAAATGAATCCTTTGTCTCCATTTTGTTCTATTGAGTGCCATATTTTCACTTAATTCTAATAAATTAATATCATTTTTTATACAACATGCCCAAATCCTTTTTGGTCTACCTTTACCTAACATAAGTCGAATCTTAAACATCTACTCTGCTAACCGAATTAGCAGATGGTTGACGTTTAATGTGGCCAAACCCTCTAAGACGACTCTCTCTATCTTGCTGCTGTTGGAGCTACCCCAACCCTTTCATGGGTATATTCGTTTCGTTTTGTCTCCAAGAGTCAAGGCACTCATCCAGCTAAGCGTTCTCATCTCAACAACATTTAACTTAGTTTTATACTTTTCTTTTATTGGGCAACATTATGCGTTATAAAGCATTGCAGGACTCACCACCATATTAGAAGAAAGAATTAAGAAAATAAATTTACAAAAGAAAAATTATCCAATAGTTTCAAAACAAAAATTGGAATTTCTAAGTGGCTGGAGTTGTGCTTCATGAAAATAGAAGTGGTTGGTGCTTGTTCGGACCATGGAGCCGATGTGTTGCTTGAATGATAGTTGGTTGATGTGGTATTTTTGGTGGTTAAGGATGTTGTGAAGCCTTCCTTGGACATTCTCTAACACTAAAAGTTATTTTTATAGGCCTCCATTTAATCATCTACTTAATTAAAGCCGTCGAATGACCAGTTATGAAATTTTCAACGTTCTATTTTTTATCGTATGACAGTATAACACCAACATCAGCTGTATTTATATATTTTTACTCTGGACTTCTAAATGTCTTTATTTCCCCCAATTCTTCATTATTATTTTAAAAATTGGCTTTTTAAAATTTTCTAGGATATACTTAATTTACCTTTTATTCCTTTCCATGTATTTGATACTTCAAGATTTTTTTTTTTGGAAGATTTACATACATACCAATTAATTTCTTTGTATTCACATATCTAACGACTAAAGTTCAATTTACATATATGCCACCTTATCTATGCATGAAAAGGTGCATTTCACTTTTTAGAAGTTAAAATAGTGATATTCTTTATGTGATATGAAATATTTGAGTGGTATAAATATAAAAAGTGAAGTTTTAGGTGTTAGATATGTAAATACATAAGAATTGGGTCGTATGTATGTAAATACTCCCTTTTTTATCCTTGCAGTTGAATCAAAATCTGTTTATGTGGGAAACCTTCCTGCAAGCATATCTACTTTTGACCTTGAGCAAGAGTTCAGGAACTTTGGTAGAATCAAGCCTGACGGTGTTACCATTCGAAGCCGGAAGGTAATTTGCTGCGAACTTTCATTCATCAATAATCGTCATCATCTCTTGTCTATATCTGGGTTCGTTTTAGGAATCCTCATTCTACATTCATTTTTGTGGAGTTCTATATTGAGGTGTCTACTCTTTTGTGCAATTGTTTTTGGATAATTTCTAGTGATATTATGATTGATCTATCCTTTTGTTTTCTTAATCAGTCCATATTAATTTTACGAAGATTTACGTACATACCACTCAATTCCTTTGTATTTACATATGCAATACCAAAACTTCAATTTTTACATACATGGCACCTTACCTATGCATGATAATGTCTATTTTACCTTTTAAGATTCAAGAAGGTGGTATTTCTAATGTGTTATGAAAGATTTGGGTGTTATAAATGTAAAAAGGTAATTTTTAGGTGTTAGATATGTAAATGCATAAGAATTGGGTGGTATGTATGTAAATGCCTCTTAATTTCTTCTCTTCATCTTGCTGGTGCATGCCCTATCTTTCTCTCTTCATAAATCAGCTCTTTTTTTTTCTTTTGTTATTTGTAGGAGGCTGGTGTTTTCTATGCCTTCATAGAATTTGAAGATGCTGTTGCTGTTCAGAATGCATTGAAGGTTTGTTAATTTTTGCTTTTCATCACTAATCAGGGTAGCTTTCGAATAACTTTGCAAATTCTTTTAATATATATATGGAAGATTTACATACATACCACTCAGTTCCTATGTATTTACATACCTAACACCTAAACTTGATTTTTACATACATGCCACCTTACCTATTCATGGAAAGGTGTATTTCACTTTTTAAAAGTTATAAATTTTTGATGTGAAATGATAGATTTGGGTGGTTTTCTTTTTCTTGGGTGTACGTATTTAAATGACCCTATATATATATATTATTAGAATATTTTAATGGCTAGTAATAGCCATTATTTAATTCTGATTATTCTGAGTTATTTCCTTTATTTTTCTTCCTCTTTCTATTATATACAGTTTTATTTATGTCCCTTTCTATTCTATCCTGAGTTTAATTTTTTCCTTTTTAGTTGATCCTATAATGGATATATATACCCTCTCTTTGTATCAATAAGATGTATTCTGGTTCTATTCCAACATGGTATCTGAGCCATGGTCCTAACCTAGGCTGCTGAGAATATTCTTGCTCCGCTAGTCTATCCAGATCCGTTTTCTCCCTGTCCAGATCTGCTTTCTCGCGCCAAGAAACGCTGCTCCGCTGTTTGCTTCTTCAGGCATTTCCAGCAACTGACCCCAACAAATTCTCCGTCTTCTTTTGGCTATTCCAACAGCTGATCCCAACAGCTTCTCCGTCTTCTTCTGGCGGTTCCTCTAGCAATATAAACACAAGATTCCTCTGTCTGCTTCCTCTGTTGATTCCTCTAGCAATATAAGCACCTACCTTTTTTCCAGTCGCCAGATAATTCTATAGAACTGCCGATCTGGCCTCCCTGCTCTAGGTAACTTCCTCCCAACTACTAGAACTCCTTCCTAAGAGCTCGGTCTTCCTCCATATTCACCGGATTTTCTCTGTTCCGCTTGCCAGTGCTTATATTTTAGTCGACTGAGGGTTTAGTCAAATTAAAACTTCTCCCCGAGGACAGGACAACCATATATATACCAGAATCTTCCAATGTCCCATCAACCCAACATTTTGTTTGGCTCTGTCAGGATTATTACAGACTTCTCCAGCAATGAACCATCATCGGAAAGGGTCCTTGAGTCCACCGGCGGATCAATTCCGAACTCCGTTCCTATGCAAACTGGAGGATAAGAAAACAACATGAATTTCTTGATCACAACTCATAAATTAAATGACAGTAACTTTCTTCAATGGTCTCAAGTAGTGTCTTTGTTCATCAAAGGACATGGTAAATACGATCATCTCATTGGTATGATATGTGAACCTCCAAAGACTGACTCGGTGTATGGAGCTTGGGAAGTGGAGAATTCCATGGTCATGTCATGGTTGATCAACTCCATTGAGACTTTGATTGCCTGATCATATATGTTACTTCCTTCCGCTAGTGCCCTCTGGAAGTCAGCTTGTGATATTTACTCGGATGTAGTGAATTACAGCCAACTATATGAGGTGTCCAAGAAAATTTGTGAAGAAAAACAAGTATCCAGGACTGCGACCCGATACTACAGTGTTCTAGTTGCATTATGGATGAAATGCGACCTATATTATGGCTACATTTGAGAATCTTCAGCTGACTTATATCTCTTCCAAAAAATTGTAGAAAAAGATCGTATATTCCAATTTCTAGCAGGCCTCAAAAAAGATCTTGACGAAGTCTGGGGACATATCTGTGGTCGAGATCCTTTCCTTCTACCCGCTCTGCTTTCACTTAGATTAGTCACGAAGAGAGTAGGAGACTTGTCATGCTTGCTGCTTCTACCACGTGTGTTGAAGCATCCACCTTGGTATCTAATTATTCTCATCCCTGGGTTGGTCATCCAACGTGTGCTTATCGCCACAAGCCTAACCACACTTGTGAGAAGTGTTGGAAGCTCCACAACAAACCTACATCTAAACTTTCAACCAAATCTTTCGCTGCCAAGGGTCTTACCAGGACATTTAATTCCAACACGGTACTATCGACCTCTACCAAAAACAATCTAGAATCCTTCAATTCTCTTAAGAGTCAAATAGAGCAACTAATCAAAATGCTTGAATCCAAACCACTCTCTTCCGACCCGTCAACCTCCCACGTTCGTCAAGGTACCAATCCTATGACACTCACTTCTTTTGCCCATTCTAGTTCATGGATCATTGATTCAGGTGCAACTATTCACATACCTGGAAGCTCTCAACCTTCTCAAAATACTATCCTTGTTCAGGAAAGGATACTATCTGGCGGGTCTGAAAGTTCTATTGCTGGTCAAGGGTTTGTTGTTTTAACAACAGACCTAACTTTGAAATCTATGTTATATGTACCTCTGTTGAAATGTAATATTTTATTTGTCTGTAAGCTGACATATGAGATTGACTGCGTTGCTCATTTTTCCTCTAATTTTTGTGTCTTTTAGGATTATTTTCGGGGAGGATGGTTGGAATTGCTGAGCGGGTTGGCGGGCTCTACTTCTTTCAAGAGAAACACAAAAAATGATACTCCACATAGTAGCTGTAGTTTTCTCAGTGTACTTATTGTCCTATTATGTTGTTATACTGTCGTTTTGGTCATCGTAGTTTCCATTATCTAAACCAATTGTATCCGTTGATGTCTACTAATAAAAATCCTTCCAATTTCAAATGTGAAATCTGTCAGTTAGCTAAACATCATCGTGTCACTTATCCAATCCACAATTGCACACCTTTCGCTTCTTTCTCTCTTATTCATAGTGACTTTTGGGGACCCTCTCACCCCTAGCTACAGTAATAAATGATGGTTTTTTACTTGAATTGATGACCACACTTGGATGATTTGAGTTTATATTTTAAAAATTGAATCTGAAACTGTTGTCACTGTCAAAAACTTCCACACCTTCATTTTGACCAATTTCAAAATTTCTATTCAAATCCTTATGACTGATAATGATCGTGAATTTTATAACTCTATATTAGGTGAATTCCTGGTTAGTAAGGACATCTCCATCATAGCTCTTCTCCCAACACTCATCAACAAAATAGGGTTGGCGAGACAAAAAAACCCTGCATCTCGACGTCTCACGCTCTATTATGTTTCACTCTAATGTCCCAAAACGTTTCTAGAATGATGTCATTCTTACCATCACTCATCTCATAAATAGTTCCCTAAAAAATTCACAACTTACGTACCCCTTTATCTGTCTTGAGATTGTTCTCCACTTTAGACCCCAAAATTTTTGGGTGCACAGTCTTTGTTCGTAACACAGCCCCAAATTGGTGTAAACTTGATCCCAGATTCATAAAATGTGTTTTTCTAAGATATTCTGCACTCAAAAGGGGTATCAGTGTCTTGACTCTACCACAAATAAAGTTATGTGAGTGTTGATGTCTTTTTTTTTGAAAGTGTTCCCTATTTTCCTAGCTCGACCTCACATGAGATGGAGCTAGAGTTTTTGGATATTGTTTCTTACCCTACTTAAGTGGATGTTCCCCCCACGTCACTTACCATCGAGGAAACTTTGGTTTCTTTTATTCCACCCATCTCTACTACCAGCAAAGAGCCATATATCCCTCTAATTCCACTTGCACACCAAAGATTCATTAAGAAGTTGCTTGATCATCTCAGGGCATTTGTCTATCTCAGTGGAAATGTCATTGACCTTTAGACGAAGAACAATCTTATTCTGTGCAAACTAGTAGCTATTTTGATGGATCTAAATGAAAAACTTCTTGATATTCTCAAGACAGCTTCTGTATACAAGACGCGCTACCAACGCCTTGTGGAAAACTCATATACCTTGCCCATAAACGTCTTGATATTCTCATGCATGACCCCTATGAGCACCATCTTCAAGCTGTCCACCGGATTCTCTACTATTTAAAAGGCACATTGGACTCAGATTTGTATTTTTCCCGTAACACCTCTCACAATATTGTTTTTTTCACAGATGATAATTGGGCCGAATTCGTCTATAATGGGCGATCTATCTTGGTGTACTGCTCATTTGTGTGGGAAACTTGGTCATGTGAAAAAACAAAAGACTGTGGTTGTCCGTTGCAGCGCTGAAGCAGAATTTCGATTCATGTTACTAGAAATTTGTGAGGCTCTTTGGTTACACATCATGCTTCAAAAACTGCATATGCCCGTCTTCGTTCCCCTACAGTTGTTTTGTGATAACAAGGTAGCCATTAGCATTGCTCACAATGCGGTACATTATGATCGCACCAAGTACGTTGAGATTGATCGACACGAAAAAACTCGAGTCTGGAGAAATTTATGTTCCGTTTGTGTCATCCAATAGTCAACTGATAGATATCCTCACAAAGAATCTTTTTCGGCCACTATTTGATGATTTTAAGTCCAAGTTGGACATGATTGACATCTATACTTCATCTGAAGGGGAGAATTAGAATATTTTAATGACTAGTAATTGTCATTATTTAACTCTGATTATTTTGAGTTATTTCCTTTGATTTTCTTCCCTTTTTATTATATTCAAATTTATTTATTTTTCTTTTTATTATATCGGGAGTATTAACACATACACACACGCATATATATTATATTCAAATNTCACCCCTAGCTACAGTAATAAATGATGGTTTTTTACTTGAATTGATGACCACATTCGAATGATTTGGGTTTATATTTTAAAAATTGAATCTGAAGCTATTGTCACTGTCAAAAACTTCCACACTTGACCAATTTCAAAACTCTTATTCAAATCCTTAGGACTGATAATGGTCGTGAATTTTATAACTCNGAAAATTAATTTTTTTATTTTTAGAAATTGAAAGCGCACTTTTTTCTTTCATATGAGGATGGTACATATACGTAAAAAATTGAAGTGTTGGATGTGTAAATACATAGGAATTGTGTGTAGGGCTGTCAAAACGGCTTGTTGTTTGCGAACAACTCAATGTTCGGCTCTTTAAGAAGCTCGTGTTCGGTTCGTTAGTTTTGTTCGATAAGTTAACGAGCCGAACACGAATTAAGATGTGTTCGTTCATGTTCGGCTCGTTTTGACTCGAAATAANCGGCTTGTTGTTTGCGAACAACTCAATGTTCGGCTCTTTAAGAAGCTCGTGTTCGGTTCGTTAGTTTTGTTCAATAAGTTAACCAGCCGAACAAGAACTAAGATGTGTTCGTTCATGTTCGGCTCGTTTTGACTCGAAATAATGCTCATCAAGTTTATATATATATATATATATTAAGTAGTATTGTAAAAAAAATTAATTGACTACAAAGCTACAAAAATTTATAATCAATTAAAATATTTATTAAGAAAATAGAATAAAAATTATTAAATTAGATTCAAATTATGTATAAATATAAATAATAATATTTAAATTTTGCTCAAACACTTATTGTCTTATAGTTACATGATTAAGGTTTTTAAAAGGATTTTTTGCTCGTGAACAACTCGTGTTCGCCTCGTTAAACAAACGAGCCGAACACGACTACACTTTTTGAGCTTGAAATATAAACGAGTCATGCTCAGCTCGTGTTCGGTCCTAATTGTGTGATATGTATGTAAAAAATCCATCATTTATATTTTNTATATATATATATATATATATATTAAGTAGTATTGTAAAAAAATCTAATTGACTACAAAGCTACAAAATTTTATAATCAATTAAAATATTTATTAAGAAAATAGAATAAAAACTATTAAATTAGATTCAAATGATGTATAAATATAAATAATAATATTTAAATTTTGCTCAAATCCTTATTGTCTTATGACTACATGATTAGGGTTGTTAAAAGGATTCTTTGCTCGTGAACAACTCGTGTTCGACTCGTTAAACAAACGAGCTAAACACGAACACACTTTTTGAGCTTGAAATATAAACGAGTCATGTTCAGCTCGTGTTCGGCTCGTTTACACTCCCAATTGTGTGATATGTATGTAAAAAATCCATCATTTATATTTTTCAGTCCAATCTTTTATTCTACCAAATACACTTTTATTTATAATGATTTTAGATATGATGATTGTTGCTCTGTTAGAATTTAGAATATCTTAAGAAAATTTCTTATTTATTTAAATTTATCTTTTCAATTTTATAATGTGGAATATTTGCATCAAAAGGCAAATTTTCATTTTTANACACTTTTATTTATAATGATTTTAGATATGATGATTGTTGCTCTGTTAGAATTTAGAATATCTTAAGAAAATCTCTTATTTAGTAAATCTATCTTTTCAATTTTATAATGTGGAATATTTGCATCAAAAGGCAAATTTTCATTTTTTTTTTTTTTGTTTCCCAACTCTAAATTTACATATCTAGCACCTAAACATTTAGTTTTTACATTCATACCATTCAAACTTACAACATTACATAGACATTTTTATGCATGGTTTCATGGCTAAACAAAGTGTTACAAGTCCAAATATCAAATTTTAGGTGNCATTTAGTTTTTACATTCATACCATTCAAACTTACAACATTACATAGACATTTTTATGCATGGTTTCATGGCAAAACAAAGTGTTACAAGTCCAAATATCAAATTTTAGGACTTGGCTGTGTAAAATACATAAGAATTGTGCGGTATATATGTAAATTTCCCATAAATTAAATTTACTTATTTCACCAACAATCCTTGCAGCTGCAAACCCCCTCATAAAACCTATGATACCTGTTCACATCCCTCACCACAATCTCCATCCCCACCGCTCTACTCACATACTTGAAGAATTCATGGCAGTCCCCACAAATCCTCAAATTCTTTATCACCCTCAACGGCGGCCTCCCCTCCGCCGCCGTGCCTCCACCGCCGCCAAGCAGCCCCATGGCCACCGCCAACCTCTCACTGTGCTCCCAAACCCCCTCCCCTCCCTTCTCCTCGTACCCCAATTTTCCTGTTTCCCTCTCCAATTCCCTCACTTTCCCATATATCTCCGACGACCTCTCATGCCGGCGATCGCCGGCGATGAAAACGTGCACCCCGCCGGCGACCTCAATCCAGCTCCTCCCTCCCTCCTTCCTCACACCCTGATCCCTCATCCCCATCCAAAGCTTCGCCATCTCCTCCTTCCTCCCTAAAAAAGAATAGATTTTGGCGAGCATAACGTATGCAGAATCGTCTCGCGGATCCAACTCCAGGAGTCGCGCCGCCGCTCTCCGGCCGACGTCGGCGTTCCGGTGAGCCATACAGGCGGAGAGGATTGTCCGCCACACTGCGGCGTCGGGCTCGAATGGCATTGCGTGAGCGAATCGCTCGGCTTCATCGAGCCGCCCGGCAC
>JXCR01142433.1:224632-240796 GCA_002079205.1 Phalaenopsis hybrid cultivar | reverse complement strand
TGATGAATCATTTGGTTGGTATAAATGTAAAAAGGTAGAGTTTGGGTGTTAGATATTTAAATACATAGGTATTGTGTGGTATATATGTATTTGTGTGTGTGTGCACCTACATTTTACCATTTAACCTGTTTTTTAAATTTTCATCATCATTTCAGTTTAAAATGTTTTCCAAGCAACTTTTTTTCATTCCTTTTGCCTCCCTTGAATGCTTAATAGGAAGGGGTAGAGGAAGGGGCGGCTACTATTTGGAGCCCCCAAGGGGCCGTTTTGGCGGCCGCTCATTTGGCGGCAGGTTCGGCGGCCTCGACAGACCGAGAGGCAACGGGTACATCCCACGGTTGCCTCGCCAAGAAAGAGGTATATTGGGAAGTCACTTTTCCAAGAACGGTGGCAACCAATCCGAGGCTTTAGCTTCCTGACATCTTCTCTTTTAATGACTAAACGGCGACACGGCGGAGACGAAGCCGCCGCCCGCCCGCCCGCCGTCGAAAGGCTCCCTCATTTGGTGAAACAAAGGGGACATCAGTATCTCCGCCAAAGTCTGAGCTTTTTCAGGTTGGTTGGTTTATTTGTTCTAAAGGATTGTGTTGTTTATGATGGGTGCATTATTTGTCATCTATATCTGAAAACTGTAGTTGTGGGTTTTGAGTTTGATCCTCTTTTCTTTTTTACCATATTGAATAAGCATGTTTTTAATTGTTTACAGGGAATGAATGATGGTATATTTATAATGATTTATTATAATGATTTATTAGTGAATCATGCCTTTTGGTTTTTGGATAATTATATACAGAGCACACGAAAATATCAGGTGATATATTTGAACTACCAAACCAACGCGCCGCGCCGCCACGATCAAAGCATTGAGAATTTGATAAAAGACGAAAAAATATGGGTCGAGGTTTTATGAAGAATTTTGATATTTGAGTGAAGATTTTGGGTTGGTAGATTTGTAAAATTGCACCTTTTTTTTCTTGTTATTTAATTTTCTATGTATAAATATATGCTTATCACCCAATTCATGTGTATTAACATATAAATCACCTAAGCTTCCATTTCTATGTATAGGCGGCATGGCTTGGGTGGTATCTAGATGAAAATTGAAGTTTACGTGATTGATATGTTATTACATAAGAATTCTGTGGTGTGTAGGGTACTTATGTAATGATAAAATAAGAATTTCTCATAAATATATCACTATAAGGAAGCATATGCATATATATCACTCAATTCTTATGTATTTTCTTTATATATTTGAAACTAAAATTTTAATATATTTATACAGCTCGAATTTTTTTATGTTATATTAAATATATCAACATTTTAACATTTAAAAGTTGAAATGCATTTTTCCTAAGATGGTAGGTGTTTAAAAATTATTAGATATTAGATATATAAATTCATAGAAATTGACGGGTATGTATGAGAAGTGTCGTCGAGCTCGAGTGAGCTTGGGCTTCGCTAGTAGTTGACCCATTGAAAATTAATTGTGTATGAAATTGTTGTGAACAGTGTGTTTGTGTTCTGACTCAAATAATCAGCGAAATAGACATATGATGTTTAGACCCAAACCAGCGTCTTTTCATTGCAATACAAAATACCAAAAAGAGAAACATGACCAAGAGTGGAGTTGATTTTATTTTATTTGTAAATATATGTGCTATGTTATTATACAAATAAGATATAAAAATTTTGAATTTTGAGATAAAAATGGTCGAATATAATAAATAAAAGATTGTTCGTGTTCGACTCATTTAAAATTCGGGCTTAAGATTTTCTTTCATGTATGACTCGCTTAATTAACTAATGATTCAAACACGAGCTACTTATCGAGTGCAACATGACCTGTTTGTGAACTATTAATTCTTTTGACAGCTCTAATATGACCATATAATCTCGATCTAAATAAAAACAATTAAACAAGTATAAATTTTACAAACTGTATATTCTAGTCCTATAAAAATGTTCCCAATGCAAGCGCATGCCCTCCCCCCCGCACAAGTCCTAAAACCCCAATGCCGGCGACCGCCGCCGCCGCGCCGGACCCTGCTCGCCTTCACGCCCAGCTAATCAAATCCAGCAGCGCTCCCACCTCCTCCGCCTCCGCTAGATTCCAATACAACCAACTAATCTCCCTCTACTCTCGTTCCCCTTCCACCATCCCCGACGCCCTCCATCTCTTCCACCGCCTCCCCGTCACCCCCAACTCCGCATCATGGACATCAGCCATCTCCTCCCTCTCCGGCGACCCTCTATCCGCCGCTTCCCTCTTCCTCTCCATGCTCCGCCGCCCCTCCCTCCCCACCCAATCCACCATCTCCTCACTCCTCAAAATCCTCTCTTCCTCCTCCCTCCACCTCCCCCTCGGCCTCCAGCTCCACTCCCTCTCCCTCAAGCTCTCGCTCTCCTCCCTCCCCTTCTCCGCCAGCTCTCTCATCAGCTTCTACTCCAAACACCGCCTCCCCAACCACGCACTCAAGGCGTTCGACGAAATCCTCCACCCGGACCACGTCTGCTTCTCCGCCATCATCGCCGCCCTCGCCCACAACCACCGCTCCGCCCAATCCCTCTCCTTTTTCCACCAAATGCACTGCCGCGGCCTCCCCTCCACCATCTACAGCATCTCCTCCGCCGTCCGCGCCGCCGCTGACTCCGCCTCCCTCGATCAAACCCGCATCTTCCACTCCCACTCCGTCGTCTCCGGCCTCCACCCCAATCCCATCGTCGGCACCGCTTTGCTCGCCGCCTACGGTAAATCCGGCGTCGTTCCCGACGCCCGCCGATCATTCGACGAACTACACTTCGCCGGAAAAGCTAACCTCGTCTCATGGAACGCGTTGCTCTCCACCTACGCCCAGCAAGGCGATGCGGCCTGCGCCCAGCAACTGTTCGACGAAATGCTGCGACGAGATCTCCTTCCCGACGACTACACTTTCCTCGCCATACTCGCCGCTTACAGCAACTCCGGCATGGTGGAAGAAACGGAGAGGTGGCTGAACGCGATGCGTGCGCTTTACAGCGTGGAGCCAAAGCTGGAGCACTATTCCTGCTTGCTAGGAGCCATGGCGCGTGCCGGGCGGCTCGATGAAGCCGAGCGATTCGCTCACGCAATGCCATTCGAGCCCGACGCCGCAGTGTGGCGGACAATCCTCTCCGCCTGTATGGCTCACCGGAACGCCGACGTCGGCCGGAGAGCGGCGGCGCGACTCCTGGAGTTGGATCCGCGAGACGATTCTGCATACGTTATGCTCGCCAAAATCTATTCTTTTTTAGGGAGGAAGGAGGAGATGGCGAAGCTTTGGATGGGGATGAGGGATCAGGGTGTGAGGAAGGAGGGAGGGAGGAGCTGGATTGAGGTCGCCGGCGGGGTGCACGTTTTCATTGCCGGCGATCGACGGCATGAGAGGTCTTCGGAGATATATGGGAAAGTGAGGGAATTGGAGAGGGAAACAGGGAAATTGGGGTACGAGGAGAAGGGAGGGGAGGGGGTTTGGGAGCACAGTGAGAGGTTGGCGGTGGCCATGGGGCTGCTTGGCGGCGGTGGAGGCACGGCGGCGGAGGGGAGGCCGGCGTTGAGGGTGATAAAGAATTTGAGGATTTGTGGGGACTGCCATGAATTCTTCAAGTATGTGAGTAGAGCGGTGGGGATGGAGATTGTGGTGAGGGATGTGAACAGGTATCATAGGTTTTATGAGGGGGTTTGCAGCTGCAAGGATTGTNCCGGCGTTGAGGGTGATAAAGAATTTGAGGATTTGTGGGGACTGCCATGAATTCTTCAAGTATGTGAGTAGAACGGTGGGGAGGGAGATTGTGGTGAGGGATGTGAATAGGTATCATAGGTTTTATGATGGGGTTTGCAGCTGCAAGGATTGCTGGTGAAATAAGTAAATTTAATTTATGGGAAATTTACATATATACCGCACAATTCTTATGTATCTTACATAGCCAACACCTAAAATTTGATATTTGGAGTTGTAACACTTTGTTTTGCCATGAAACCATGCATAAAAATGTCTTGATGGCCGTATTTTTTATGTAATGTTGAAAATTTGAGCGGTATGAATGTAAAAACTAAATGTTGAGGTGCTAGATATGTAAATTTAGAGTTGGGAAACTAAAAAATTGTAAATTTCCCTTTTGATGCAAATATTCCACATTATAAAATTGAAAAGATAAATTCTAACAGATCATTATAAATAAAAGTGTATTTGGTAGAATAAAAGATTGGTTTGAAAAATATAAATGATGGATTTTTTACATACATATCACACAATTATTATCTATTTACAAATCCAACACTTTAATTTTTTACATATATGTACCATCCTCATATGAAAGAAAAAGTGCGTTTTCAATTTCTAAAAATAAAAAAATTAATTTTCCCAATAAACCAAATAACCCCTGAGCAAATTTTATAGGCAATCTCTGAATCTATTTCAAGAAAAGTTCAAATCAATATATATATANCAATTTTTTACGTATATGTACCATCCTCATATGAAAGAAAAAAGTGCGCTTTCAATTTCTAAAAATAAAAAAATTAATTTTCCCAATAAACCAAATAGCCCCCGAGCACATTTTATAGGCAATCTCTGAATCTATTTCACTAAAAGTTCAAATAAAAAAAAATATATATATATGTGTATATATGTATATATGTGTATATATGTATATATGTGTATATATGTATATATGTGTATANTAATTTTTTACGTATATGTACCATCCTCATATGAAAGAAAAAAGTGCGCTTTCAATTTCTAAAAATAAAAAATTAATTTTCCCAATAAACCAAATAGCCCCCGAGCACATTTATAGGCAATCTCTGAATATATTTCAATATATGTATGTATGTATGTATGTATGTATTTATGTATAACACGAATCTCGAAGCAAAAAATTGATCGCAAAGCCATTATAACCATATCATACCAAATATCCTCACAAAATTGTTTTCTTTTTTTACAAGTCATACAAGCCAGATGAAATATAGGAAGTAATGAATGAACACACCTATATTTTCCTTCCTCCATTTTCTCTTCTCATCTCCGTAGGAGTAAATCAGAAAAAAAAAAATTAAATTTTTTTTTTGTTCTACATCTACCGTCACATCATGACATNTTTTTTTTTTTTTACAAGTCATACAAGCCAGATGAAATATAGGAAGTAATGAACACACCTATATTTTCCTTCCTCCATTTTCTCTTCTCATCTCCACAGGAGTAAATCAGAAAGAAAAAAAAAAATTAAATTTTTTTTGTTCTACATCTACCGTCAGATCATGACATTAAAATACAGGATCTACAAATTAGCTAAACTTTTATACAAAATTACAGTTCTCACCTCATCTCCGAAAGAACAAGCTTTAGAGAGCAGGCCCTGAAATTTTAGAATTCTTCGGGTTGGCGGCAGAATGGCAAGGATGCAAGAACTTGAATTTGTTTTAAATTTCTGTGNTTTTATACAAAATTACAGTTCTCACCTCATCTCCGAAAGAACCAAGCTTTAGAGAGCAGGCCCTGAAATTTTCGAGTTCTTCGGTTTGGCGGCAGAATGGTAAGGATGCAAGAGCTTGAATTTGTTTTAAATTTCTGTGAAGGAGTCCAGAATGGAAGAGACGGCTTCGGGAGGCANTTTTATACAAAATTACAGTTCTCACCTCATCTCCGAAAGAACCAAGCTTTAGAGAGCAGGCCCTGAAATTTTAGAGTTCTTCGGTTTGGCGGCAGAATGGTAAGGATGCAAGAACTAGAATTTGTTTTAAATTTCTGTGAAGGAGTCCAGAATGGAAGAGACGGCTTCGGGAGGCGTTGATCGAAGGGCTTCCGAAATCCTTAGAGCCATCAAGGATTTATAGGCTGCGAGATCAGCATTTTCCATCAGGAGTTCGGCTCGTCGGCGCAACGGGATGGCGAGTTCGACGGAGCGGCACCAAGCTTTTTCAGCTTCATGGAGTTTGTGGAGGGCCTCTGCTCTGGCCTCATCTTTGGCCTTGGCTGGAGAAGAGAGAGATAGATTGATTAGCTCAGCTGTTATGTTTCCATAGAAATTGTGTTTAAATTTCATACCAACCAAATCATTTTTGCTTTTTACATTTATAACATCCAAATCTTTGCTATCATATCAAATATATCACTATTTGAACCTTAAAAAAAAAAAAAGGTGAAATACATCTTATGCATGGGTGAGGTGTAATGTGTGTAAAAATTGCAGTTTAGGTTAGATGTGTAAATACATAGGAACTGAATGGTAATGTATGTAACTCTTCATGAATTTTGAGTTATTTATTTCACTATTTTCACAAATCATGAACAATTCAAGTCATTATAATATGAATGAAGAAAAATGTTATTTGATTTGTATTTGATCAGATCAAAGATTAAAATAATGTAAATAAATCAAAGAAAAATAATATTATTTCTATCAATGGGACTTCTGCCTCACATCCAACTCTTCATAAATGATGAACAGACCTTGCTTCAAAGTTGTCGACATAGAGAAAGGAAATAGAAAAGTGGAGCATTTACATACATACCACCCAATTCCTATGTATTTAGGTATCGAACACCTATTTGATCCACTTTTTTTTTTACCTTTTAATCATTTCATGTTATTCATGCATTGGAAAAATGGTATATATATTTAAAAATTGAACTTTGGGTGGTTAGATATGCAAATACATAGGAATTGAGTGGTATGTATGTGAATGGAGAAAATAATCTGATCTTGTTCAAAGGAAATAAACTCAGCGGGAAAATAAAAGAATGCCTAAAAAAAATAATTACAAAATAAATTTTAATTAATTTTGGTTACATTAAAATAAAATGAAAATAAGCTCAACCGAATGCCAATGCATTCAAGTAAATAATTTCACTTAAGATAGAGTTAAAGACTACATTAAAATTGAGTATCAAGGCACAATTACAAAATCAGCTTCTACATTTATTAATATTTAAGACTAGTTTTTACTTGAATTGAATGATTTAGAAAATCATGAAAAAAATAGGAAGATTTAGATAGATACCACTCCATTCCCATAAATTTATATATCAAACAACTACACTTCAATTTTTAAATCATTAAAAGGTGCATTTCCCATTTTAAAAATTAAAATGGTGGTATTTTTTTTATGTGATTTGAAAACTTTTTTGTCAAAAAGTGAAGGTTAGGTGTTTGATAATTTAAATACATAGGAATTGGCTGGTATGTATCTAAATGCCCCTAAATAATAATAAGAGCATAACCTCTTTTGAAGCAAAAATGTCAAATGCATAATTGATAACCAAAAGGACAATCAAAATGAAACAGAAAAGGTCATACAACCAAGCCGGCTAAAATGATCCCCCCTCGTTTCAAATCTAACTAAGCAACTCACAGGAAAACTTAAACAAAATGGCTTTACAAGATCAGAATAAAAAAAATAGGGACATTTACAAGCATACCCATTTAATTCCTATGTATTTACCTTCCTAACATCTAAACTCTATTTTTTACATTTATACTACTAAAATCTTTCATATCGCATAAAAGATACAACTATCATAACTTTTAAAAAGTGAAATGTGCATTTTCATGCATATGGAACATGGCATATATGTAAAAATTAAAGTTTTGGTGTTAGATGTGTAAATACAGAAGAATTAAGTGGTATGTATGTAAATATTTCTAAAAACAAAATCAAACCAAATATTAGGAAAAATGATGCCACTAGGAGAGTTTATGTAGAAATTTACACCCAAAAAAAAAAAAAAAGTAAAAACAGCAATTCGAGACACCCACTTCAAGTTCGTTCTTTGAAGATGATGCGCATCTCTAATCTTTTCATTGATGCAAACAAAATAAATAAAAAACATATACACGTGTGATCCAAAAAACAGCACATTATTTATTGTTTGGATTGTGTGATGTAGGTTTGAACCTGTACCAGTTAGTCAGTAACAGTTAAAAGACTTGTTTAAATCAGCACTGACAAGAAATTTAGATCGAAACAATGACTAATCCAATATGCATAGTTCTAATAAATGACAAACATTCTAATGTGATATCAAACTATTAAACTCTTCATTTATCATGGGCTTATTAAAGTTCAGCAACAACTTCTTCAAATTTCAATTAGAACGGAATAGGTTAAAAACATCTAATTTGAATGCCCAATGTTCAGCTGCCTCTTAATTCGTTTAGCAGCAAGTAAAAGGGGAAGTCATAAATCAGCATGTAAGAAGATGACAGTTTCTGAAACGACAATATCGAAGATTTATATTAATACAAGCAATTCCTATTTATTGACATATCTAACACCTAAACTTCAATTTTTAGATATATACCACCTTAACTATGCATGAAAAGGAGATTTCATTTTTTAAAACTTTGAATTTATGGCAAGATATGCTGGCATTAAACATCAAATTAAAAAAAAAAANTGGATTTGTAGATGCATTAGTATGGTGTGGTATGTATGTAAAATTCCATTCGTTTAATGGAACAGGACAAAAAAACAAAACTCATGTAACTGCATGTTGAAAGTAGTGTGGAAAACAGGAGACACTTGGGAGGAGTGCATACTCAGCAAAAGCATCTCCAACAATTCTGAGCGAGAAAAAAGGGCCCTTATCAGAATAAGCTACTAAACAGTCTTTCTTAACAATACATAGTTTTCTTCATATAATCTAGGGACATTTACATACATAGTTTATGATTCTTATGTATTTACATATAGCACACCTAAAGTTTAATATTTCCACACATTAGCACTTATTATCATATAAAAAAAGCACTATTATCACTTTTTTTAAATGAAACACACACTAATTTCATGCATAAATTTAAAGCACCAGAGTTATTAAAAAAAACGCAAACTAGTTCTTGCAAATTGAGCAGCCTAAGTACTGTGAACCATCAAATGATAATTTAAATAGCTAATTCCAAACTAGCTACAAAAATATCAATCTTAAATGACGGTGGCAGTCCTTTTGGGGAGTTCTGAGAGAACTGGAATCAATTCCTGGTAATCATTGAATGTCATGTTTGTTAATCGGGAAAAGCTTGCCATAGAGCAGTACTCAATGCAAGGGAGTGCAATAGTTAAAAGTGAAACTCATAATAATAATAAATAAATATTAATAATTCAACGGCATAAGAAAGCATGTCCTATAAACAAAGAAGATCACAAAATTAAGAAGAGAGGATTTGTTCAGCATATAAGACCATTAGATGTCACAATTCAAATCAAACAGACTTTATCTACAATAATAAAGCTCAATAAATGCAACATCAGCTGCCGAAATTTGCATGAAACATTTTTCCATGTGATATCAACCAAAAATTACTCACATTTTGAAGAAATTAAACATTGAAAGAAAGATCAAAGAAAAAGAAGGGAAAATGGTTCTAATTGGAGGAAATAAAAAATAAGAAATGNAAAATTACTCACATTTTGAAGAAATTAAACATTGAAAGAAAGATCAAAGAAAAAGAAGGGAAAATGGTTCTAGTTGGAGGAAATAAAAAATAAGAAATGCCAAACTGTAGAATAAGAAAATACATAAAACTTGTCCATCATGCTCTTTCAATAGTTTAATGAAGAAAAACAGGAAAAATATATGCAGAAATTTTTCACTTTGCTGGAGATGCCAAGCTATAGAATATGAAGTTGATTAATCACCAATTAACGTTAGTTTCATGCACAGGTTGTAACTACACCAAAAAAACACCTGCATTTCTTGCAGTAGAAATATAGATTGCAATAAATTGAAGTAATGCGCACACTATTTCTTTGTGTTTAAAGATTTTACATGCAACAGTCAATTACAGATCAAAAAAATTTGTAATACCGTATAGTTTAGAATTGAGTTCTCGGAACAATTTTTAACATAGCTCTACAATGAGATGCTTTCTTATAACAGCAGAATGAAAATCATGTTCTGTATTTTACAATTTTAAGGCATAGGCATCATATTACAACCAAAGCAAGCCAATAAGTGGAATAAGAATCCGTATTTCTTCTGCGTCCATCAGTATAACTCAATCGGCAGGTATACCTTATTAAATTGGACAAGAAAAAAAAAACAGAACAATACCACACCATTAATCAAAAGGAACAACAACACAAGCAATACAAATTATCATAAATTTCCCCTTGGAACCATTCAAAACAGGAAAAAAATTGCACTGCTCGGTGAAATGGGCATTTTAAGAATCATCTATCCAAACAACAAAGTTTATGCTGCACCAAAAAAAAAATAAAAATAAAAAGACNCTCCAACAATTCTGAGCGAGAAAAAAGGGCCCTTATCAGAATAAGCTACTAAACAGTCTTTCTTAACAATACGTAGTTTTCTTCATATAATCTAGGGACATTTACATACATAGTTTATGATTCTTAAGTATTTACATATAGCACACCTAAAGTTTAATATTTCCACACATTAGCACTTATTATCACATAAAAAAAGCACTATTATCACTTTTTTTAAATGAAACACACACTAATTTCATGCATAAATTTAAAGCACCAGAGTTATTAAAAAAACGCAAACTAGTTTTTGCAAATTGAGCAGCCTAAGTACTGCGAACCATCAAATGATAATTTAAATAGCTAATTCCAAACTAGCTACAAAAATATCAATCTTAAATGACGGTGGCAGTCCTTTTGGGGAGTTCTGAGAGAACTGGAATCAATTCCGGGTAATCATTGAATGTCATGTTTGTTAATCGGCAAAAGCTTGCCATAGAGCAGTACTCAATGCAAGGGAGTACAATAGTTAAAAGTGAAACTCATAATAATAAAAAATAAATATTAATAATTCAACGGTATAAGAAAGCATGTCCTATAAACAAAGAAGATCAAAAAATTAAGAAGAGAGGAATTGTTCAGCATATAAGACCATTAGATGTCACATGTCACAATTCAAATCAAACAGACTTTATCTACAATAATAAAACTCAATAAATGCAACATCAGCTGCCGAAATTTGCATGAAACATTTTTCCTTGTGATATCAACCAAAAATTACTCACATTTTAAAGAAATTAAACATTGAAAGAAAGATCAAAGAAAAAGAAGGGAAAATGGTTCTAGATGGAGGAAATAAAAAATAAGAAATACCAAACTGTAGAATAAGAAAATACATAAAACTTGCCCATCATGCTCTTTCAATAGTTTAATGAAGAAAAACAGGAAAAATATATGCAGAAAATTTTCACTTTGCTGGAGATGCCAAGCTATAGAATATGAAGTTGATTAATCACCAATAAACGTTAGTTTCATGCACAGGTTGTAACTACACCAAAAAACACCTGCATTTCTTGCAGTAGAAATATAGATTGCAATAAATTGAAGTAGTGCGCACACTATTTCTTTGTCTTTAAAGACGTTTTACATGCAACAGTCAATTACAGATCAAAAAAATTTGTAATGCCGTATAGTTTAGAATTGAGTTCTCGGAACAATTTTTAACATAGCTCTACAATGAGATGCTTTCTTATAACAGCAGAATGAAAATCATGTTCTGTATTTTACAATTTTAAGGCATAGGCATCATATTACAACCAAAGCAAAGCCAATAAGTGGAATAAGAATCCGTATTTCTTCTGCATCTATCAGTATAACTCAATCGGCAGCTTTACCTTATTAAATTGGACAAGAAAAAAAAAAGCAGAACAATACCACACCATTAATCAAAAGGAACAACAGCACAAGCAATACAAATTATCATAAATTTCCCCTTGGAACCATTTNAACCAAAGCAAGCCAATAAGTGGAATAAGAATCCGTATTTCTTCTGCGTCCATCAGTATAACTCAATCGGCAAGTTTACCTTATTAAATTGGACAAGAAAAAAAAAACAGAACAATACCACACCATTAAACAAAAGGAACAACAACACAAGCAATACAAATTATCATAAATTTCCCCTTGGAACCATTCAAAACAGGAAAAAAATTGCACTGCTCGGTGAAATGGGCATTTTAAGAATCATCTATCCAAACAACAAAGCTTATGCTGCACCAAAAAAAAAAAAAAGAAAGATGATTTACATACATACCACCCAATTCTTATGCATTAACATATCTAACACTAACTTTAATTTTTACGTTTATACCACAAATCTTTCAGATCACATTAGGAAAATACCACTCTTTTAACTTTTAAAAAGTTGAATAAAACTTTTCATGGATGGAGTTAGATATCCAAATGCATAGGATAGAAGTGGTATGTATGTAAATTTTCTAAAAAAAAAAAAAAAAAAAAGGTGAGTGAAGTAAAAAAAGATTACAGGGAATCATTAGCAGTGGCATCTATGAATTATAACAGCTTGAGTTTCATTGGCAGCCCCAATTCATCCCACAAATTATAGAATGAAAGGAGATAGTTGTGTGCGGGTGCCAGCATAATAAACTAAAATTTTCATGGGTATGCTTTGCTAAATAAGCTAATTAAAATAACAAGGCATGCAATACTTTATCAATCTGGTTGTATGAATAAAAAATAACTTGCAAAAGTCCACAAAATTACAATTTGCATGCAAGAAGCAGTACAACTATGAAAATACATGTAAAGCAAGGGATAAAAGATCAATTGGAACGCTTCTAACTTTCAGATAGTAGATGAACCCATTATGCAAACAATACACTGAATATTTAAAGACATNATTGGAACGCTTCTAACTTTCAGATAGCAGATGAACCATTATGCAAACAATACACTGAATATTTAAAGACATATTTTTGGGGTAAACAAAACCATGCACATCATTATTACCTGGAAAACCCGGACCAAAGGAGCACGCTTTTGTTTCCTCTTCTTCAACCAGTAATCATAGACACCCGCTACCATATCTTTAGAACCTAATTCTTCATGATTAATTGGTTCACTTTCAAAAGATATTACATTAGAACTATAATATGCATTCTTTTCAAATGTGAATATCAATCTTTCAAACGTGTCCTCCATTAGACAAGATGAGGGACCATTCTGTAAAATAGAGTTATTAGACTTGTGCTGCTTCAACCACTCCTCATCTCCTGAATCCATATCGTAATAGGGAACTTCACTCACTGTAGCTCGTAAAATTTCATCATCATGTTTCATTCGGATATACTGCTCGGGTCGCTCAAAAATCGATACAGTATCATCCTCATAAGCAGGAATATCCATAAACACTGGCACAGGTATAAATTTTACAGAAAGATCTTCTTTTGGGACGTTATTGCGCTGGCGACACTCTGCATGCAGCTCCTTAAAAGTCAGCCAGTCCCACTTTTCACAAAACTCAAGTCTCCAGCCATCCTCACCAATCCACATATATGCATGATTAAAACGGTTTAGAGTATACTTCATATCTTGAGGTCTGTGAAGGTACCTTAAATTGTTTCCAATCTTCACTGCCAAGCACCACTCACCTGAACCAGACAATTCCAACAAAACTTCAGCTCCTTTTTCTCTCCAGCATCTATCACCAGCAGTGACCAGGATATTTGCTTTGCATTGAATTGAATTGATGTTCTGCTTAATATCAGAAAGTGCAGCCTTTATCTCTTTCATCTGCTCACCATGGTTCCTTTTACCAACTTCCAAAAGTTTTGATTGAGATGAAGTAGGGCTGAGCTTATCAATAGAAGAAACAAATGGCCCATCTAAAGGTTCAACATGACTCACATGGAGAGGATCCGCCAAAGTTTGAGCACCGTTCTCACTAGAGCTCAATATTCTAAGGCAGTCCACTGAAGAAAATTTGTGAGTTCTTGATTGTCTAAAAAAGCTTCTCCTCCTATGGAGTTTCCTTAACTTAGAAGCATGCATACTTTGTGCAACAACTGCAGAAGTTGCCGCAGCACTGGGTAAGTTCCTATTGACAGCAGGAATTGCAGAAACAGAGGGCGAAGTTCCCCAAAAAACTGTCTCCGAATGAGCATGAAAAACACCAGCATGGACGTGAATATCCAGCCTTTGTTTCTTGTTCAAGCCCGTGAGATATGTTGAAAGAGTGAGAGAGAGATGTTGGGAGCGAAGAAGAAACTCCAAATGCAAGCTTGCAAAATAGGAAGGAAGTGCAAGAAAATTTAGAGACATCAGGGGAAGAGATTCCCTTGCGCTGTAAAGCTTGCAGGTCCCAAAATTAGAAATAGAACTCCCAAGAAGAAATTTCTGAGGAAAAACAAAGATAGATCATTAGGAATTAGATAATAAGGTGGTAGAACTAAGGGAAAGAACTAATTAAGCATAAAGGTGAAGTTTGTAGATGATGAAATCTTACACTATTATGATCCGCAAGAGGCAAGAAATGGATGCCATTGCGTGAAAAAGTACTGCAAATCGGTTCAGATAGAAGAAATGCAGTAAGGTAGCGTAGACTCACCCTTGTCTTCCTCATCCAGCTGATTACAGAAATAAGAAATTTCCGAAACCTAAGTAAAATGTCATTAGACGAAGATTCTAAAAGCACAACTAGCAATAAGTGTTCACTAAAACTAGTCCAAAGTTTACAATCACTAATGTCGATGGTGTCCAGGTTCGTCCTGTTGAACTTTCCGAANCTAAAACTAGTCCAAAGTTTACAATCACTAATGTCGATGGTGTGCAGGTTCGTCCTGTTGAACTTTCCGACNCTAAAACTAGTCCAAAGTTTACAATCACTAATGTCGATGGTGTGCAGGTTCGTCCTGTTGAACTTTCCGACCGGGAGACGATCATGTATCACTCCAGCTCTGAATAAATATTCACTCTCTCCAACCTGACCACCTCTTACTTCACCAAAACCATTCCTCACCTCTAGTTTCTTCTTCTTCCGTTTTCTAGAAAACACAAACCTGTATCGTGGATCGCTGGCTTCCGCTCCANTCTAGTTTCTTCTTCTTCCGTTTTCTAGAAAACACAAACCTGTATCGTGGATCGCTGGCTTCCGCTCCACCATCTGAAGGAGATGAGTCCAAACCAATCCACCCAACGGACGGAATTCTCTGGCGCTTTCGGCTATAAACATTCTCAAATTTCTTTCCGAGCTCCTGGAACACCGGCGCACCCACTTCATTCCCATCTAACTCGTGCTCAATCCCCGCACCCAACCTACTCTCCGTTTTTTCCCCACTTTCCAACAATCTTATATCATTCAATTTGCCAGAATCGTAGTCTCTAGCCTTCTTCACAGGCTCAGAAAGATGGAGGGGCTTCCCTGACCGGAGAACTCTCGTGTAATAACTTCCTTTCCAGGGCCGCTTGTCCGTTATTGCCTTTCTGGGCACAAAAACCCTCGTCGATGATTTCCTTGCGACCGTCAGCATCGCCGCAGTCGGCGTCTGCAAGGGAAAAACTCTCGACGCAATTTCCGCCGCCGCCTCTGCCGATACCGCACCCTCCTCTTCCTCACCGCGTTTCCTAACGATCCGCCGCCTCTCATAAGTCATATGCTGCTTCATCTCTCAAAGGCATCATCTCTACGGCATAGAACAGCCGGAAGCAAAAAAACAAAAAGCGGGAAAGAAACAACCAAAGGCCGCTACAAAGTAACAAGGTGAATGAAATAAAAACACAAGAGAATCAAAACATGTGTTATGGTTCAAGCTCATAGATCCAGAGCACGGAGGACCGAGAGGAGGCGACGGGGTTGGATCCAGCGATAGGTGTGAGATGAAATCATGGAGGTAGAAAGGACCATAAAGAGCCGCCTCGAAGAAAAAGGAAATGGAAGTTCGATGCGAAGGTGGAGAAGATGATCGAGGATGTGAGGTCCGGTGGAGGCGGCGAAGCGGCGGGTGTTTTGNCCGCCTCTCATAAGTCATATGCTGCTTCATCGCTCAAAGGCATCATCTCTACGGCATAGAACAGCCGGAAGCAAAAAAACAAAAAGCAAGAAAGAAACAACCAAAGGCCGCGACAAAGTAACAAGGTGAATGAAATAAAAACACAAGAGAATCAAAACATGTGTTATTATTTAAGCTCATAGATCCAGAGCACGGAGAACCGAGAGTAGGCGACGGGGTTGGATCCAGCGATGGGTGTGAGATGAAATCATGGAGGTCGAAAGGAACATAAAGAGCCGCCTCGAAGAAGAAGGAAATGGAAGTTCGATGCGAAGGTGGAGAAGATGATGGAGGATGTGCGGCCCGGTGGAGGCGGCGAAGCGGCGGGTGTTTTAAAGGAGTAGAAATTTCGAGAGTAGGGTTTTG
>JXCR01142433.1:175101-224442 GCA_002079205.1 Phalaenopsis hybrid cultivar | reverse complement strand
TATATATATATATATATATATATAGACACATATTAAATATTTAATTAATGAGAATAATTTGAATCATATTGATATTTATTAGTGCATTTCTCAAGAATACTTATTAACCAAAGTTAGGATTCATCATTATTTAATATTAAAGCACTAATTGTAGACATAGTAGGGGAAATTTAATTTTTGTTGTGTTATAAATATTGTGGTTTTATTCAATTGCATAAAAAAATTATCTATAATGTTATAATTATTTTGATTGTTTTTAATTGTGNTAGACATAGTAGGGGAAATTTAATTTTTGTTGTGTTATAAATATTGTGGTTTTATTCAATTGCATAAAAAAAATTATCTATAATGTTATAATTATTTTGATTGTATTTAATTGTACAAAGCTTTTTTTCTTTACATTTGTATTGAACAATTTTTATGTGATATGCTCAAACTAATGCGTTTGTACTTACTATATGACTTCTTTCNTTAATTGTGCAAAGCTTTTTTTCTTTACATTTGTATTGAACACTTTTTATGTGATATGCTCAAACTAATGCGTTTGTACTTACTATATGACTTCTTTAATTTAATATAATTGATATGTAGCCAACAAAATTTTAATACGTGCATGAATCTCAAGGCATCACATGAATCTCGAGGCAACAAGTTGAGTAAAGAATATTCAAACTTTGATTAAAAGTCAATCAGAGCTACAATTTCAGCAAAATTACAATCAAATTAACTGACTTAATGAAGCGGATCCAATGATACCAAAATTGATCCAATCTGAGTCAAATCAAACTCAGATCAAGTCATTAAACCACAAATGAAAGCTTTATGTCCATATTTGGAAGGTTTAACAAATGTTGAATCTGATAAGATTATAGTCAAATCGAGCATCTTCGTGAGACAAATCAAATGAGCCCAAGATCAGTCAATTTTGACATCATTAAGGAACTCGAATGTCCATCAAATGCGAAACAAGAGGTTGTAACTGTAATCATCTTTTTATAGTGGAACTCTTCAGCTGAGTCAGAACTCGTAGTATTTTCCTTTTCTGGGTTTTCCACGTAAAAACTCTCGGTGTCATTATTAGTTGCTTTCTCTTTTTTTAGTATGCGCTGAATATTCTTACCAAACTAAAATGATAATATATTGCCCTGATACCACAAATTTTCTAATATGCAACAATAATGATTGCCACTTCATAGTGTCACAGCTGTTGTGATGACACTCTTTATTATATCAACTAATGTATACTCCATAATTGATTCACAATTAAATAATTTTGATAAGATGATTGAATACTAAGCAAATTATATATTATAAAACTAAAAAAATGATGATTAAATGCTAAATAAATAACATTGAAATATCTTGGAACCATAAGTAAGAAATCATTGTAGCATGATTAAATCTCTTCGGACCTTCTTTGATTGGATCACATCTTATAAAAACCATCATTGAAATTTATTCAAATTCTATGTGAGACTTATTTGAATTTAATTTGAACCTTTAAAGAGTCATTTCAAATTATATCCAAACCTTATTTAAAGTATGTTTGAATCTATCTATCAATGATAGTCTAACATAACTTCAAATGGTGGCTTGAATAAAATTTAAGTATTTTTAAAAATATTTTCAATTTTGTTAGAATATGATTTTAGTTTTTTAGACTCTTACATGGCTCTCATGGGACGACATATATGATGAGACTTTTCATGGGTTAAAAAGCCAAACCTTTTTTTTTTTTTTTTTTTTTTTNAAACCTTTTTTTTTTTTTTTTTTTTTTTAATAAAGAACTCTGTCAGCTTCACCTGACGAACTCACTCGTCGAAGTGACGTATCGAGCTTGTTTGTGGAACTCACTTGCCGAAGTGACTATCAGTGAACATAATTTTAGCATAAGATTTTTTGTTGAAATTTATGTTTTTTTTATAAGAAATTTTCTTTTTTTTTGTGACTAGTTGGAGTCTTTTAATGTAATATAACTCAGCTATAAAAAAATTAAGTTATTTTGTTAAATTTGTGTTATCCTTCATTTGGGGACCATAACTATCTCACAACTAGTAGTCGTCATAATTTTTTAACTTTATCTAGAGAGAGATCTCGTGGTCCTTAATGCTATGTTAATTGGCTTCACATTTTATTTCGTTCGAGTTATATTTTAGAAGGAGCTTCTCTAAATTCTCCATAACATTCAATTTTTGAGCAAGCAGGGTTAAAAAATTATGGTTGTTTTCTTTTTATTCTTATGAAACTTATAAGGGCAATTTTTTTTTATTTATCAATTAGATGAGTTGTCCGAGACATCAATATATTTTGGCATAAAAAATCACCACTGAAAAATAATAAAAATATAATAAAAAATAAAGAATAAATCAAGGATGGAAGATTAAATGTTAATGGTAAAAAAAAAGAAATAGTTAAGGATATAAAATATTATATCCTCCAATAAAATTTCCTATAGTGTGGTCTTTGCTATTTTTTAGAAATCTCTATGCGTAACTTTAGATTTAGTATATTGATCCATTTTTACCGCATCTTTCAGGATGTTCAACACAAATATATTTGTATTTTATGCACAAATTCTATTGGTATTGAGGAGAAAGAGAGAAAAAGGGAGAGAGGAGCTTGTGTGAAGAGAGAGTCATCATTTGTTTAAATAGATGACACCTCTTTTTAAATCTTAGGGTGTCCTTTCACATTAGTAAAAGATTTGACAAGAAATAAATAAGAAGTACATAGAATTATACAAAGATACATCGGTCATGTGACATCATGTAGCTTTCATCACATCTTGCAGCTTTTTGCTATGTCATTTTCTATGGTTAAACGAAATGTGTCTGAAGTGCTAGAACTTAACACTATTGTATAATATGTGTACAATTACAAGTATAACAGTGTACAATATCGTTGTGCGCGAGTGCAGCTTGACCTACAAGTGAGTTAGATAGAGAGAGAGAGAGAGAGCAAAAGAGAGAGAAGGGGGAGGAGAGAGAATGTAGAGAAGATAACATAGGAATTGATTTTAAGTTTTTCAACTTTTTGGCCAATGTTTAGTGTAGGTGAGAGGGGAAGAATTCACAATATTCAAAGAAGATGAGAAGATGGAGTGTAAGCCTCTTAAGGTTGTAGAATTTCAGTCTCAACAAGCATTAAAAAAAGTTCTTGTTACTCTATACTCTTCCCTTCTAGCAAAAACATATGGCTCAATGCCTTATTGTGTAGGCGATTATCTTAACTGATGAGAGAGGAGATGAGATCGAGATAGGAGGGGATTATACATTGGTTGCCTATTATTGGATAAATTATTATGTTTGATGTCTCTGGACATTGGCGACGATCTGAACATACGAAAAACATTGTGACATGGTTGGGTCATCGTTGTTGTCCGGACGTGTGATTTACAAGACATAATAAATTTCTCCAATATCGACTTACTTCATCAATACATGATTAATTGCTAATAAAGATGGATAATCAATCACGAGTCTATCATAATGGATAAAGAAGAAAGGAGATTATGAGAAGATGATCATTCTTTGTTTTATGCATGAATGTCAGACAAACATAATGCTCACTTATTTTCTCTCATTGATTGACCAAAACAATGGGCCTATACCATTAATTATTATCGAGTAAGCCTTTATTATGCACAAATACATCATTTTTCTTCTTCATTTCTTCAATTTTTATCAAGTGGTTCATATCTTTTACCACAATTAATATTTTACAATCAATTTTTAAATCTCATTTAAATTCATATTATCTCCAATTGTTCTTTTTCATTTTCTCCAACTTTAGTCACTAATTCTTGGACAACTTGCCCTATAAGAACAAAACAGAAATTTGCTGGCTCAATCCCTAGCTCATTTCAAGAAGTCTTTGGCTTGATTATCGATTTGTTCCGAAGAATCGACAGCTCAACTCTTAGTACAATTTGAGAAGACATTAGCTCAATAATTAATTTAATTAAGGAATCATTGCCTCTTTTAAGTGTTCATTTTAAGAGTTTGTTTCCATAGAAAAAATATCAAAACTACCAATCTTATTCATCTCATGTAATGATGTAAACCTATCTTCACCTCTTTAAACATTAGTTTTCAGGAAAAAAAGAAAAATTTTCCCCTTCATTTGTCTCCAAAATTTTGGTCAAATTTTCATAAGAATATTGCCAACAATGAATTTATGAAGATGATCATAACTTCTGAACACAGGAATGTGATCCACATTGATTTCAAGAAGAAAAAATGCATGGTAAGAACAAAGATAGAATATGACTAAATATTACAACCTTCAAATGATCTTATCAAGCTTGTATATATATTCTTATAATCATGCTAAATGTATGAAGAGTGAATTCAAATCATTAATGGAGTGATAGCTCATTACGGTAATATATATAATTTCTTTATTTTTTGTGAATATTCTCAATAAATTTAAGAGAATTAGATAACTAAATATATGACTAAATATAACTTAAACAAAATTCAGACCAAGCCAATTCCGTTCATTAGATAGTACTCAAAGTTAGTTAGCTAAAATAGAAGGATTATTTTATTGAAGTTGTCACGATCATATTCCATGTACTCAACCTTAAGGCCTATTAATTCTTGTTGCCAAATAATTATTGTATTTCTTCGAGAAACGCCCAAACTTGTTTAGGCACTCCATCCAAGCACTCAAGCTACTCACAAATGCTATGCATATTTATTCTAAGTCGGCAAATGATGCCATACAGTATGCCTTGAAGGTCAAATCACCCAAAAGGAAAACAAGGAGAAGAACTCGTTAGGCCAAGTTTGTGATAGATTTGCCAATCGAGTCTATAGTTAGGGATGAACTTTCTATTTGGGTTTGAAAAGAATGACGACCGAAAAGTTGTCGCAAGGCAAGTTGGTCAATCACGCGAGTATATATGTCAAGTAATATGTGGTATCAGAGTCCACATATCGATCCTACGAGGAAAATGCTAACAGTTATTTTGGTAGAAAAATCTCTAGTTTATTAACAATGTAAGCTTAGCTTGACACGATCACAACACAATTGTGATTTCCTAAAATCCTACAACAAACAGAAGACAAAACGCGATCTCAGAGAATCAAAAAATCAAAAGCAAAAAGAAATCTAGCATTCTTCAAGAGAGATATTTTGACCCCCAATTAATGAACTAAGGTAAGAGGGCATTTTTGTAATGTGGCACCGCCACCTACCACATTGTAATGTGGTACCGCTCACCTACCACATTCACCTACCGCTCACCTACCGTTCACCTACCGTTCACCTACCTCCCACCTACCACTCTCTTGCTTCTATAAATAGAGAGGGTCAATTGAGGGTAAAGGTGGAGAATTGTTATTTTGACCCTCAATTAATGAACTAAGGTAAAAGAGCACTTTTGTAATGTGGTACCGTTCACCTACCACATCTCCCACCTCCGACCACCCCCCACCTACCACTCTCTTACTCCTATAAATAGAGAGGGTGTGAGGCCTAGGAGAGCAAGGGAAGAGATCTTAAGCTACCACAAATGAGGAGAGAATAGATAGAGAGCTAGAAAGAAGAAGAGCATCTTGAGGCCTTGTATCAAGGTGTCGCTTGAGAGGGAGGACCATAGAAGGAAGATGAGGGCTCGTCTCTATGTATAAGCTATGTATTCTCCATTTCTTTTGCCTTAGTGAAATATTTGATTGATTTCCCCCCGTAGACTTAGATCCAGTTGGATCAAACCACGTAAACAATTTGTGTTTACTTGTGTTCTTTGCGTTTTTCATTTCTATGCCAAGAATACATATCTCACAACAATTGGCGTCGTCTGTGGGAAGATCCATACTTCTTGGCTAGAGGTGTTCGTGTAAAGGTGTTCACAACCAACAATAAAGAAGAGGAGTTCGACATTCACGAATAGAGGAGCAAGTGGATCGCGTCGCAGACAGCCGAATCGCGACAGATTCGGTGAGCAGTGAAAACTTTGATCGACTGGATTAACACTGCAGGTTGTGCGGTTCGGCGAGACGGAGAAGGAACTGTCCGCGAAGGAGCAGAGGAAGGCGGGTAGTTCGGTCTGCAAAGGGTTAGATCTCGCGAAGGAGGAGGATTTCCGCGACAGCTAGCACACGCTGCGACAGAAGCACACAGCGACAGCTCTCGAAATTCAGTAGGTGCCCAGCAAAGCAGACTTCAGACGTTATTGGGGATCAAGCCACAATAATGGGTTCCGCAAAATTCGACATTGAGAAATTCAACGGTAATAATGATTTAGATCTATGGAGAGTAAAAATGAGAGCTCTATTGGTTCAGCAGGGTGTTGCAGAAGCCTTGCAAGGGTCTGCGGCATTGCCGGCTGACATGACCGAGAAGGAGAAGATCGGCATACTGGACAAGGCCCACAGTTTGATAATCCTGAGCTTAGGCGACAAAGTTTTGAGGGAGGTGTCGAGGGAGACAACGGCTCAAGCGCTTCGGGCCAAACTAGAGGTACTATACCTGACACTCTCTTGCTAACAGACTCTTTCTGAAGCAGCGCCTATACTCCTTCAAAATGCATGAAGACAAATCCGTCTCAGAGCATATTGATGAGTTCAACAAGATCATCGAAGATCTCGAAAACATTGACGTCAAAATGGACGATGAGGATAAGACACTACTGTTGCTAAACTCTATTTCCAAGAGCTACGAGCATTTCAAGGATGCGATGCTCTATGGAAGGACGCAGACTATTACTCTGGAGGAGGTTCAATCTCTTATTAGAGCTAAAGAACTCCAGAAGAAGCACGACATTAAAGAGGAAACTAGTGAAGATAGTCTGACAGTTAGAGGAAGATCGAGCAAGAAATACTTCAAAAGTGATCAGAGCAGATCAAAGTCCAGAAGGAAGGGCAGAAGTCAGTCTTCTAAGAGATCTAACAAGTGTTACCACTGCCACAAGGAAGGTCACTTTAGAAGGAACTGTCCGGATAGAAAGAAAAGTTTTCAGGAGAAGCCCAGAGATTCTGGAGAGGCAAGCGTAGCCTCAGATGGCTATGATTCAGCTGAAGCTCTGGCGATCACAAAATTTGAATCTAGCAGAGTGGATCCTTGACTCAGGGTGCTCCTTCCACATGTGTCATCAAAAATATTGGTTCGAGTCACTGCAGTTGGAGAACGATGGGTCTGTTCTACTTGGTGATAATAAAGCTTGCAGGGTAGTCGGCAGCGGGACAATCAGAATCAAGATGTTCGATGGAGCTGAAAGGATTGATAATAAAGCTTGCAGGGTAGTCGGCAGCGGGACAATCAGAATCAAGATGTTCGATGGAGCTGAAAGGATACTGCAACACGTTAGGTATGTCCCAGAACTTAAAAGAAATCTGATCTCTCTAAGTACGTTGGAGTCAAGTGGATACTCATTCAAGGCAGAGAATGGCTGCATAAGAGTATCCAAAGGTTCTCTCATAGTCATGAAAGGAGTCAGAAAGAATGAACTATATTCACTAGTTGGAAGAACCGTGATCGGCAACTTCTCAAATGCAGTTCAATCAGAACCTGACAGGACCAGACTATGGCACATGAGACTGGGGCATGTAAGTGAAAGAGGCTTACAAGAACTGTCCAAGCAGAGTCTGTTATGTGGAGATCGAGTCAGCAAACTCAAATTCTATGAATAGTGCGTTTTGGGGAAGGCCATCAGGGTGAAGTTCTCTACCGGAACTCACTCATCAAAGAAACCCCTTGACTATGTTCACAACGATCTATGGGAGCCAGCCAGAACTCAGACTCATGGAGGAGGGAGATATTTCATGTCCATCATAGATGACTATACCAGGAAGGTATGGGTTTTCATCCTTAAATCAAAGGATGAAGCCTTTTAGAGGTTCAGGGACTGGTTAACTGTCACAGAAAATAAGATGGAAACCAAGCTGAAGCACTTGAGAATTGACAATGGCTTAAAGTACTGTTAAGAGCAGTTCGAGGAGCTGTGCAGGAGGAATGACATCACAAGACACAAGACAGTCCAGAACACTCCTCAACATAATGGTCTGGTTGAGAGGATGAACAGGACTCTCCTAGAGAGAGTGAGATGCATGTTGCTAAATGCAGGTCTACCCAAAAGTTTCTGGGGTGAAGTCGTGTCAACCGCCTGCTACCTTATCAATAAATGCCCATCAACTACTATCGATATGAAGACACCTTCGGAGATGTGGTACGGGAAACTAGGTAACTATGATAATCTCAAAGTTTTTGGATGTACTGCATATGCTCATATTAGACAGGATAAGCTGGAAGCAAGGGCTCTGAAGTGCATTTTCATTGGATACCCACCTGGAACCAAGGGCTACAAACTCTGGTGCCTAGATCAACAGAAATGCATCATCAGTAGAGATGTGACATTCGATGAGTCCAAAATGGCGAATCTGTATAGCCATGCTGCCAAAAACAACATCACTAAGGAGGATTCTTCAATTGAGGTGGAGCTGCAACAACAACAAACTTTGACAGATCAAAGGACTGTTGTGAACAATCAGGATGAAGTGGCAGAGGAGCAGCAAGTGATTGAGCCAGAAAGAAGATCTGATGACTACAGCTTGGTAAGGGACAGACAAAGAAGAACTATCAGACCGCCAGATAGATACGGCCATGCAGATATAATCTCATATGCTTTAAGTGTTGCCGAAGAGATAGAAGAAGCAGAACCGAGCAACTACAAGGAAGCCCTAAAGAGCAAGGAAAGACTCAGGTGGGAAGAGGCAATGGATGAGGAAATGGCTTCTCTGATGAAGAACAAAACCTGGGAACTTGTGGATCGACCAAAGAACAAACGAGTGGTTGGTTGCAAGTGGATCTTTAAGAAGAAAGAAGGCACGCCAGGTATTGACAGGATCAGATACAAAGCCAGACTCGTTGCAAAGGGATTCACTCAGGTAGAAGGAATCGACTTCAACGAAATCTTCTCGCCCGTCGTGAAGCACTGCTCCATTAGGATAGTCTTAGCACTAGCGGTTCAATTCAATTTGGAATTAGAGCAGCTAGATGTTAAGACTGCGTTCCTGCATGGAGAGCTTGAAGAAACCATCTACATGGATCAGCCAGATGGGTACTGCACACCTGAGACAAAGGACAAAGTTTGCTTGCTGAAGAAAGCTTTGTATGGACTAAAACAAAGCCCCAGACAATGGTACAAACGATTTGATGAGTTCATGCTAAAGATCGGATTTGTCAGATGCAGCTACGACAGTTGCGTGTACATGAAGTGGCAAGACGGTGAAATAAGTACCTACTTGCTTCTTTATGTGGATGATATGTTAGTAGCCAGCAGAAGCAAGGAGGAAATCCAGAAGATCAAAGGTATGCTAAATTCTGAATTTGACATGAAGGACTTAGGACCTGCTACAAAGATCCTAGGGATGGAGATTACTAGAGATAGGAAAAATGACACATTATTCTTATCTCAAAAGTCATATATTCAGAAGGTTCTAGCAAGGTTCAACATGCATGAGGCTAAGCAGGTTGCAACACCTATTGGCCAACACTTCAGATTGTCAAACT
This sequence comes from Phalaenopsis hybrid cultivar, assembly GCA_002079205.1. Lineage (NCBI taxonomy): Eukaryota > Viridiplantae > Streptophyta > Magnoliopsida > Asparagales > Orchidaceae > Phalaenopsis > Phalaenopsis hybrid cultivar. Next base: position 214,929 of record JXCR01142433.1, on the reverse strand, counting down.
CTCAAGCACCAGAGACTGAAGAAGAGAAAAGGTACATGGAGGGTGTCCCTTATGCCAACGGGGTTGGTAGCATCATGTATGGGATGATCTGCAGCAGACCAGATTTGGCCTACATCATTAGCATTGTAAGCAGGTTCATGACAAACCCAGGACAGGCTCACTGGGAAGCACTAATATGAATCTTGAGGTACCTGAGAGGCACTATTGACCTGAGTCTACTCTTTAAAAGGCAGGAAAACAAAGAAGAAAAGGTATTTGGTTACGTGGACTTTGGTTATGCAGGAAGCATTGACACCAGGAAGTCACTGACCAGATTCATTTTCACTGTCTTCGGTACCGCAGTCAGTTGGAAGTCTAACCTCCAATCTGTTGTGGCCCTCTCAACAACAGAGGCCGAATACATCGCCGTGACTGAAGCAATCAAGGAAGCTATGTGGCTAAAGGGCATGGCTGAAGAGTTTGGGTTACATCAGAAGGTGATAACTGTGTTTTGCGACAACCAAAACACCATTTGCCTAACCAGAAATCAAGTATTTCATGAAAGATCCAAGCATATAGAAGCTTCATTTTATGAGAGATGTCTTTGCCAAAGGTTCAATAGTAATGGAGAAGATACCTACTGAAGAAAATCCTGTTGATATGCTCACCAAGGTGCTACCGACAACTAAGTTCAGACACTGCCTGAACTTAGTAAACTTCACTGAGGGTTGAGGCCCTCTCAGGGGCCAGGTAGAGAAAATCTTTACTTCGAAGCTTCTCAAATTGAGTGTCAAGGTGGAGAATTGTTATTTTGACACCCAATTAATGAACTAAGGTAAGAGGACATTTTTGTAATGTGGCACCGCCACCTACCACATCCTACCTACTGCTCACCTACCGCCCACCTACCTCCCACCCACCTCCCACTTACCACTCTCTTGCTTCTATAAATAGAGAGGGTGTGAGGACTAGGAGCAAGGGAAGAGATCTTAAGTTATCACAAAGAAGGAGAGAATAGTTAGAGAGGAGGAGAGCATCTTGAGGCCTTGTATCAAGGTGTCTCTTGAGATTGAGGAACGTAGAAGGAAGATGAGGGCTCATCTCTATGTATAAGCTATGTATTCTCTATTTCTTTTGCCTTAGTGAAAGATTTGACTGATTCCCTCCCGTGGACGTAGATTCAGTTGGATCGAACCACGTAAACGATCTGTGTTTGCTTGTGTTTTTTGCGTTTTTCATTTATATGTCAGGAAGTACATATCTCACAACAGAGATGAAATTCATGCCTTTGTGATTTAGATATCATGGGAGTTTGTGGTTTTCCTAAATATTTTCCTGTGTGATACTTGTCAACCAGGAAGAATTTTTCTTCTTAAGCTATGCATAGGTCAGAAGAAGAATCAGAAACTCATGAAGTTAAATTTCGCTTAACCTCATGACGTTTCCCAAGATTTCTTTTGATCACTTGCATGTGTTACAAAACCCTAATTAGAATGTCAATTGTATCAAGATTTTATGGTTAATATATTTGTTCCACTATGTGATGGGCAGAAGTCATAGATCTTGAAAGATTATAACATCCTAATTGGCCAGATAAATAGTAAATGAAATATATAATGTTAACAAACAATTTAAATATATGCAAGCTTGGAAAACCTTACATGGGAAACATCTCAAAAAACTATAGAAAAACCATTAACCTTACAATATAGAGACACGAAAAAAGATTTAGCTACTTATGGTGGAAAGAATCATTAAAAAAAATCCATGCAAGTCATTGTTGCAAGAAATAAATAAATGTAAAACTTACAATAATGTTTATCCTCTCTACAACAGCATAAAATCTCTCTCATACAATAATCTCTCAAGAACAACAAGAATTGAAAGGAGAAAAGAGAAGGAAAATAGCCTCTAAGGTTTCAACTTAATGAAAGGAAGAAACCTTAAGAGAGAAATCTCACTCACAAAGGCAAAAATCTTCTTCCAAATTTGATTTAATGTCTGGGCCGCGGGTGCACAACTAGGCCAGCGTAGGCGCGCTAGGTCATGATAGGGATGGTGCGTGTGCTTTGAACTCTTTCATTGATAGTGTGAATGCACTTAAAAATTAACGTAGGCGCTCTGGGTTTGCATGATCGCACTATGAAGGTGGTGCGGGTGCACTGGTTAACCAATTCATATTATTCACTCTGATTTGTCCCCTTTTCATTTTCGAACAGCCTCAAACCCGTAACCTACAAAAAGTAAACAGAAATACCTTCCTCACGCATGATAATATCATAAAATACGCAAAAAAAGTAACCTACAAAAAGTAAGAAGAAATACCTTCATCACATATTTCACATCATAGGACATGGTTAAATTTAAATTGCATGTGCACCGACCAAGAGGCAGACACATCCATGATGCTTAGACGACATCTTGCTAGACGCTTTCATTTTACCTGATAGAACTTACTAAGGATCATCCTTATATCAGCTCGCTCTAAGCTCAACAACGACCCACACTCTTTTAAGAGATGATGTTATTTATTCATTATATTCCAATAGGCCCGAACGACCAATTGCCCTAAAAGATCACATTCGATCAATATCTGAAAACCTAGTGACATTTTTATGACTTGACAACCAACTTTCAAATCAAGTTCAAGTTTATTCATGTTGCCTGCTTCTACATATTTGTAGCTTTAATGTATTTATTACATGTACAACTCATCCTATAACTATCTTTGTAGCCCTTCAGGCCTTAGATCTGATCCTATAAATAGGGGTTAAATACTTTTTTTTCACCATTCTGGATATTTTCTTTAGTAAAGATAATTTTGAGATTCTCACTAATGAATTTTCTAAGCAATATAGTGAATTATTCCTTCTCTACCCATGCATCTCTTCTCATTTTTCTGGTTCTTCTCAAATCATTTGTTTGATTAGGATTTAGGGAAGCTTACAAGCAAATCAAAATCTAACACCTACACACCACAAATTCAACTTTTTTTAAGCAATTAATGCATACTCCTTACACATTTTATTGTTCCACTATTTATGTATTTTAAAACAAGCATCTTAAAGCTTTATTATTCATTTTTGAATAAACGTTTCTTGTTTTTTTAACACTGAGTCTTGACTTACTGACAGTTTGGGACTGCAGTGCTGCTCGCCATCACCATTTTCGTTGTTTGATTAAATCATTTTCATGGTGTTTCATTAAGCACAATGTGTTTTACACTGTATATCCTGTCACTGGTTAACACCTGAGATCTGTGTTTCTTTGAAGGGATATTGCTTACATTACGCCTCCTCTCCCCCACTACCCTCGTTGTGGTGTGCCCTATCAAGCGAAGCTCTCTACCCTAACTCAAGCTTTTCTCTACCGATGTGCCCACATTTTCACGTTGGTACCTTCGATCACTGTTCTTCTTATCTCTTTGCTCGATCAAGCTTAATCTATATTCAATCTTCAAAATCCCATCTCTACATAGATTGGTATTGGGTTGATTTCTGTGATTTTTTGATATAATATGCATATGTGGCATGATTTTTTGCATTTTCTTCTGTGTTGGTTTGGAGCTCTCTACCCTAAAACTTTCATGCATTTATCATTGATTTGGAGCTCTTGTGGACATCCATATGTGGCTTTCTATGATGTCTCATCTGTTTTGTGTTTCTCTATATTAGTATAGATTTGGTGTTCTTTGTGGTGTTGGTTTATTCATTGAGAGAAGTTATGTTTTCTGTGGTCGGTATTGTTGGTTTTCTAGGATTTATTCTTTGAGAGAAGTTATGCTTTCTGATGCGTGCTAGAAAATTCGCGGCAGTAGAGTAATGGATTATCGTCTTAGCCTTGCGCGAGGATTCAACACACACTCAGATGAAAATGAATCAAGTTGTAATAACATCAAGAGTTCTTACGTGGAAAACCCGTAAAGGGGAATGACCCAGTTGTAAAAATTCACTATAAGTTGAGGATTACAAATGCCCCTTGTCCCACAGGCAGAAAAAATGTTATTAGCTTTCATAAATACAACGTTAACTGACGACGTCTAAACAACGGTGGTTGACGGAGGTCGGCGGTGATTGATAATAGTTGATGACAATCGATTTCAGTCGGCGGTGATCAACGGAGGTCAGCAGTCGTTAACGACAGTCGATAACGGTTGATGACGGTCGACGAAGGTCAGCAATGGTTAACGACAGTCGATGATGGCCGGCGGTGGTCGACGGAGGTCAGCGGTGGTTGTCGACGATCGGTGGTGGTCGACGGCGATCGATGATGACGAGGATGATCTTGGACTTGAGCTCCTTCTCAAAGTCTCAAGTTCTCTCTTAAGCCTCCTCCTCTTTTATGTGAGGGGTGAGGCTCTATTTATAGTGTTTTAAACACAATTAATGCAGGAATATGAACTATTTCGATCAGACGGTCCGAAGAGCTTCCTTTGATCAAATGATGTTTGATGGACATTTGAGTGTCTTAACGATGTTGGAATTGAGCAATCTTAGGCTCGTTGGATTCGTCTTGTCGAGACGCTTGATTCGACAATGAACTCGCTAGATTCGACATCCGTTTGACCTTTCAAATGCCTCCAAAAATCCTCCAATAGTGGTTTAATGATTTGATTCAGGCTTGATTTGACTCGAATTGGACTGACTTTCATATCATTAGGTCTGTCTCGTCGAGCTGATCAGTTTCACTATAAGTTTACTGAAATCGGAGCTCCAAATGACTCTTAATCGAAGTTTGAATGTTTCTTGTTCAAAAAATTGCATCGAGATTTGTGCCGGATGATGAAAATTTGTTCGTGGTATATCACTTTCTATGGTTGGTATTGTTGGTATTCTAGGGCTTATTCTTTGGTATTGTTGGTTTTCCAGGGTTGGTGTTCTTAATTGGGAGTGTGGGGAAGTGAAATAATGTTGGCTTATGGAATTGATGTTCTCTGTTGGTGTTGGTTTGTTTTTTTTGGAGAAATTATGTTTCTATTATTGTTCCCTAGAATACCTTGCCACACACTCAAACACACAATATAACTCTTTATTATTTACTTTGTTATGGTGCATTGGTGTTGGCTTGTCTTTGTTATTTACTTTGTTATGGTGTATTGGTGTTGGGATGTTGGGATGTGGTGATATTGCGGTGACACGAGTTTAGGCGCAAGTTCAAATACTAGTTATTGTTATTATATTTTCTTATTTTTTTTTATTTTGATTGTTATGTAATATATTCATTGTTACGTGAGATGTCACTTCTACTTCTGAATGTAATTTTTATTTTCATGCATATGTTATTAAGCTTGAAATGATTATCTTACACAAAACACAATGATATAAAGACAAAAATATTTTCACTCATAAACAGTTAAAGTTCAACACAACTGAACTAAGTAAGCAGACACACAGCTTCACGCAACAACTTCTTCACACAGTTATTACACAATAGCTACTCCAAACAACTTTGCTATTCGGTCTGTCCCAAACACACCCTTAGCCTACAAAATAAGAGAAGTTTTGAGGGTGGGCCTTTTGGTTCCAATTTTGTACTTTCAATAATTTAATAAAATCTTAATGCTTCTTATTTAAAATCAACTTTATTTTTAGTTTTTGTTCATGCTTATGTAACCATTTTTAATAAACAAAATCAACATCTAATATGTCCTTTTTAATTCATTTGATTAGGTAATCCATGGCAGCAGCTCACACCTTCTCGCATGTCAATAGCAAAATAAAGCACTTATCTTGCTGACATCTTNTCACTATAATTTCTTGACAAGGAGAATGATGTTTTCTTTTATATTGAATATCACATTAAAAACTTCATTATTTAATTATTTAATAAGTTATTAAAATTACATATTTATTTCAATTGCCTATTAGTGACAGATAAACAATTTGAATTCCATTGTTGTGATTGAGTATTGCTTTTCTAAAATCTTAGTTCGTAGCTTTTAAAATTACTCCATGTGGGATCGATATCCAGGACTCCATTAGAGCCCTATATTACTTGAGCGATACGTATACTTGCATTGATAAGTATTCTAATCTACTCCCTGTGGGATAGATATCTAAGACTCCATTAGAGCCCTATATTACTTGAGTGATACGTATACTTGCGTTGATAAGTGTGAAATGGGATCAATATCTATGACTCCATTAGAGCCCATTATTACTTGAGCGATACGTATACTTGCGTTGATAAGTGTGACTTCACCATTATTGAATATTTTATATATACATCTTTATCGAATCTATAACTGTTATTAAGTTTTTGATGTCATTGTTGAGGAATTAAATCTTTTAGCAGCAGTATTAAATACTTGTAATTTTAAGCATATATAAAGTCGCTGTCATTTTACACTGTATATCCCGTCACTGGTTAACAACTGAGATCTATGTTTCTTCGAAGGGATATTGCTTACATCACGCCTCCTCTCCCCCACTACCCTCGTTGTGGTGTCCCCTATCAAGCGAAGCTCTCTACCTTAACTCAAGCTCTTCTCTACCGATGTGCCCACATTTTCACGTTGGTACCTTCGATCACCGTTCTTCTTATCTCTTTGCCCGATCAAGCTTAAGCTATATTCGATCTTCAAAATCCCTTCTCTACATAGATTGGTATTGGGTTGATTTCTGTGATTTTTTGATATGATATGCATATGTGGCATGATTTTTTGCATTTTCTTCTATGTTGGTTTGGAGCTCTCTACCCTAAAACTTTCATGCATTTATCATTGATTTGGAGCTCTTGTGGACATCCATATGTGGCTTTCTATGATGTCTCATCTGCTTTGTGTTTCTCTATATTAGTATGGATTTGGTGTTCTCCGTTGGTGTTGGTTAATTCTTTGAGAGAAGTTATGTTTTCTATGGTCGGTATTGTTGGTTTTCTAGGATTTATTCTTTGAGAGAAGTTATGCTTTCTATGGTTGGTATTGTTGGTATTCTAGGGCTTATTCTTTGGTATTGTTAGTTTTTCAGGGTTGGTGTTCTTAGTTGGGAGTGTGGGGAAGTGAAATAATGTTGCCTTATGGAATTGATGTTCTCTGTTGGTGTTGGTTTGTTTTTTGGAGAAATTATGTTTATATTATTGTTCTCTTAGAATACCTTGCCACACACTCAAACACACAATATAACTCTTTATTATTTACTTTGTTATGGTGTATTGGTGTTGGGTTGTCTTTATTATTTACTTTGTTATGGTGTATTGGTGTTGGGATGTTCGGATGTGGTGATATTGTGGTGACACGAGTTTAGGCGCAAGTTCAAATATTAGTTATTGTTATTATATATTATTATTATTTTTTAATTTTGATTGTTATGTTATTCATTGTTACGTGAGATGTTACTTCTACTTATGAATGTAATTTTTATTTTCATGCATGTGTTATTAAGCTTGAAATGATTATCTTACAAACAACACAATGATATAAAGAAAAAAATATTTTCACTCATAAACAGTTAAAGTTCAACACAACTAAACTAAGGGCCTGTTTGGGGTAGTTTATTTGGTGCGGTGGCGTTTTGAAAACGCACCTGATCTGTTTGGGTAAACTGCGTTTTGACAGCTTATGCGTTTTCAAAACGCTGAATACAACGTTTTCACACCGCACATGCTAGGTGCGGTATGAATTTTGCAAAAAAAATAAAAATTTGTAGTAGTCACCGCACCTAGCTTATCGACATATTATTTTTAATAAGTTTATCAACAGATTATTCAATAAGCTGCAACTGCCCAAAACAGACGCTAAGTAAGCAGACACACAGCTTCACGCAACATCATCTTCACACTGTTGTTACACAATAGCTACTTCAAACAACTTTGCTATTCGGTCTGTCCCAAACAAATNATGTCCGCGGTAGTCAGCGCTGCAGTCTGTAACTGCGAACAGATGTACTGCGCCGCCGCCGTGGAGTTCGTCGATCCGCCGGTGGAGAGAAGAGCTGAGAGGTTAGAGACCGAGCATGTTTGATCCGCCATTGTNCTGTAACTGCGAACAGATGTACTGCGCCGCCGCCGTGGAGTTCGTCAATCCGCCGGTGGAGAGAAGAGCTGAGAGGTTAGAGACCGAGCATGTTTGATCCGTCATTGGTAGAATAGAGAAGGTGCAGAAGGCCAAGACAGAGCTCGCGAACTTTTATAGGCGGGAAAAGTAGGGAGTGACGAAAGTACGACTCCTATGACGGTTTGGTACTCCGCAGTGATTCATGAGAAAAATGGTTGCTGAGAATTGGGCTGCGCTTTTTTTTTCAATGAACGGTCAGATGAGTCGGATGATAACGGAATCTTCGGGAGCAAAGATTGCGCGCGGTATACTGTATCGGGATTGCGGATGACCGGAATCTCAGTTCTGCGTGGATTCGGTATTCAACGCAGATACCAATCGTACGGTTCTCCGTGGATTCGGTATTCAACGTTGATACCAATCGTACGGCAAAAATGTGGTATACTTTTTAAATCTTATTCGATGCTCTTCATCTATCTCTCCATCTCTCTCCTGTATTCTAGGCTCTAATAACATCCTGACAGCGTGACAGCTGTATGTATGACTGGCCCACATGTGATGTTAATTTAAAATAAAAAATTGATCCAATCCGAACTAGAACCTGAAAAATTGACCCAATCCAAACCAAAACCTGAAAATATTGCGAGAATAAAAAGAGTATATTCAAATACGAGTGCTCAATCTCATCAACATTTCTCGACCTAAGATTTCCCGTTCGACGGTCTGGCATCATTTTTTCCCGACGTTTTAGGGTTCTCATTTAAGAATTGTTGCGATATATTGATGAGATGAGTCTAGAATAAATCACCACAGATTAATTTTGAAGATCGAGAGTCCATAATATAATGATAGGAATGAAATGGAGGTGAGTTTTGAAATCATTTATGCTATTTCGTGATTTGCTCTTGGTAATTTGTAGGTTAAATATATTTTTTATTGATATTAAAGGCTTTAATTTCTTTTCTCAATAATTTTAGGGGCCGTTCGATTTGCTTAAAATGAAATGCAATGTCAAAGATTTATAGAGCACAGTGATTACAATACAATTCAAATACTTTTAAGTTTTCTTGGTTCACTGTAAAATAAGTGTAAGACTTGATTTTTTTTTTTTTTTTGGTTTAAAGTATATTAAAAATAATGTATTTATTGATANTATGAATTGGTTTACGGTAATGGGGTGGCATTCGCATAATATTGAGGTGATATTAGGATAATATTACTGTGATATTGTGGTGAGTTAGTGGTAGTGTTGAGATGTGGTGTTTAGGGGTGCTATTAAGGTGGTATTGGAGTTAATGGCACATATGTAAGATTTTAAATAATAGAAAGATATATAAGCTCAAAATTTAAATTTGAATTTTATATTTATACAACTACAAATTAAACACCGACAAATAAGCATAATCAACCCTAATCCATTTCTTGATAAACCAGAAAACCTTTACCTTGAAACTCTATCGCTCCTGCTTTTGCCTCTTTTTTCTTCCATTTCATGCTTCAACATCCCATGAAAATCTTAAAAAATGAGTAATGAGTTTAAGTGAGAGTCCGACGACGTAGATAGACGAAATCGAAAACACGGGATGACATTACCTTAGCAACTAAGAGGGGAAATGGCGACGAAGACAACAATGATGCAGACATTGATGATGCAGAGAGGAGAAGACACCGTTGACATTGAGAGAAGAAGGTGACGCAGAGGAGCGGGCGACATGGAGAGGAGAGGGTAATCGAGAATGAAATGGAACACTGGACCTACACGAGTAATAAAAATACAAGCACAAGCTTCGAGTTTTTGAATAGAGAGCCGGGTTCATTCACCTCCAATAAAGACATTTTTCTCTTTTAGATTAATATTGCAATATGGGTCAGTCGTACAGACAGCTGTCCCAATATCATTGGAGTTTGGACGCAAAACTGTGTTCGGGCTCCTTATATAATAATTTCTCCTTTGGATATGTCTTCCGAACAATTTCGGATTCGATAGAGGCATTTACATACATAGCGCACAGTCCACATGTTTGCTTATCTCACACCTAAACATTTACATCTGCACACATACCAATCAAATCTTAATAGCATATCAAAAATAACATTATTATCACTATTTTAAATTGAACCACATTTCATGCATATGTTTAAAGCACCAAAATGTTATGTATGTAATTATAAAAGTTTAGGTGTGAGACGTGTAGATTCATTAAAATTTGTGTTTGCTATGTACGTAAATTTTCATGATTTTTTAAATTATTAATAATACTAGTTATTAAAATAAAGAGTTTATTATTTTAACAACTTATCAAAATAATACACACATGATATGGACTTGTTAAAGTAAATGATTAAAAATAAATGGTTTTTATTTTAATGAAATAGTTTCACTAATATGAATTGTATATTACAAAAATGCCCCTCTTTGTAATTGGAACTACATTATTACAAGATAATAGTGATGAACTGTTGAAGATAGCTATCATGACAAAAGTATAGAGAGGTTTGAGGGGTCAAATTTGTCATAAAGAGACACTTAATGATTAGGTCGTTTATTCTTCTTATAAAAGATGAGGAGTGGTGATGAGAATGATAGGTATCGGTCTACATTAACCTTGATAGTTAAGACGGGCGAACGTCTTAGTTTTACTAATTAATGTTTGTGTGATTAGAGACGGCCGACATCATGATTATCAATAACGATGAATATGTTGAACCTTTGGGGGGCTAGACTAGCGGCCATATTGTCTTTCATGGATACTGTTGTCTTTCGTGATCATATCAGCAGAGTGTCGGTACGTGCCATCTTTCGATGGAAATATTAGGAATTATCATTGCTTTAAAGAGATGGCGAACATCAACCTCATTGGTGATGGTGGATTTTAAGGCCAATTGATGATGGCGAGCATTGGGTTGTTCATGATAAAGAGCATTTTCATTTATGTTGACGACCTTCAATCGACGACTTGTTGGCGATTGATAGCATTGGCTTAGTTGGCCATGACGAACATCATAGATGTCACATTTTGATTATTATAAATATCTTTATGACCCCATGCCTATGTTCAAGTTATTGATGCACTCATCAAAAATTTATTTAAGCACATGCAATTAAATTTATTAAGAGTAATTATTTTTTTTTTAAATAAATTTGAAATAATCTCATTCATCCAATATCATAGAATCCCAATTGCATAGAATATTCACATATTGCGTAGGTTCCCAACGTTTATTATTCAACCATCTTATAAACAATTAATTAATTACTTCAAATGACGCAATCAATTACGAAGTTACCCTCATTAACATATATTAGTGACAAAATGTCTTATGGTAAAAAAATGAGGAAGATTTACATACATACCGTTTTATTCCTATGTATTTACATATCTAACTCCCAAACTTCAATTTTTACAAAAGTGTCAAAATCATTCTCGATTATTTACGTTAGACCGTTGTAGTTCTAGGATTTATAGAAGTGTCAAAATAGTCCACTGACACTTTAAATTGAGCTGAAAGAATCCCTATGGAGAGTGTTGAGAGTTTTATGGCAAAGAAATCGCAAGAATCGACTCAAATCCAGAAAGAAACACAGAGATTTAACGAGGCCCGACAATTTGAATACGTCATCGAAAGCAAAGCGGTGACTTTTTCTTTCAATTCAGAAAAAGAGTACAATATGTTCCTTAGGGTTATAATATATCATATATATATAGCACTGATGTACAATATGTAATTACAAAATAAACCCTGTACCGTACCGCGAGGGCGTTGCCCCTGCACCCCCAACCCACATAACGAAACTTCCCTCGATTGGACATATGCTTCCGCTCGCTCTATTTCGCTCCAACATTTATCTCTTATATGGTATATGAGACAAACCTAACAAAGGGCTATAATAGCTCAACTTTAAAATAATTGTTGACTATTTTGACACTTCTATAAACTTTGAGACTAAAACAACCTTATGTTAAAAGTCAGGAACTATTAAAACACTTTGCTCAATTTTTACATATATGTTCTTATCAATTCATGAAAATGTGTATTTTCTTTGTTTTTGAATTTCAATAATGATACTTTTTTGTGATATGTAACATGTGAGTGATTTAAAAAGTAAAATTTAAGAGTTAAAAATTTAAATCTATGGAAATAGGGGGATGTTTATGTAAATGCGCAGGAAGTCCGATCATGCACGAATCTTAATAAAATATAGTTGATGTTATTTTAATGTCTTCAACATCAATATCAAAGTTATTGTAAGTTAATTTTAAAGTTTATCGGCCAATTTAATAATTTAAGATTTCAATATTATAATTTTTCAAACTATATGATGTAATTATTTAATTAAATAATTGTTTTTTTTTAATTGAGTANGAAAACACGGGATGACATTACCTTAGCAACTAAGAGGGGAAATGGCGACGAAGACAACAATGATGCAGACATCGATGATGCAGAGAGGAGAAGACACCGTTGACATTGAGAGAAGAATGTGACACAGAGGGAGAATGTGATAGAGAGGAGCGGGCGACAGAGAGGAGAGGGTAATCGAGAATGAAATGGAACACTGGACCTACACGAGTAATAAAAATACAAGCACGAGTTTCGAGTTTTTGAATAGAGAGTTCGGGTTCGGGCCGGGTTCATTCACCTCCAATAGAGACATTTTTCTCTTTTAGATTAATATTGCAATATGGGTCAGTCGTACAGACAGCTGTCGCAATATCATTGGAGTTTGGACGCAAAATTGTGTTCGGGCTCTGCACATAATAATTTCTCCTTTGGATATGTCTCCCAGACAATTTCAGATTCGACAGAGGCATTTACATACATAGCGCACAATCCACATGTTTGCTTATCTCACACCTAAACATTTAGGTCTGCACACATAGCAATCAAATCCTTAATAGCATATCAAAAATAACATTATTATCACTATTTTAAATTGAACCACATTTCATGCATATGTTTAGAGCACCAAAATGTTATGTATGTAATTATAAAAGTTTAGGTGTGAGATGTGTAGATTCATTAAAATTTGTGTTTGCTATGTACGTAAATTTTTATGATTTTTTAAATTATTAATAATACTAGTTATTAAAATAAAGAGTTTATTATTTTAACAACTTATCAAAATGATACACACATGATATGGACTTGTTAAAGTAAATGATTAAAAATAAATGTTTTTTTATTTTAATGAAATAGTTTCACTAATAAAAATTGTATATTACAAACATGCCCCTCTTTGTAATTGGAACTACATTATTACAAGATAATAGTGATGAACTGTTGAAGATAGCTTTCATGACAAAAGTATAGAGAGAGCTCTTAGGATCAAATTTGTCGTAAAGAGACACTTAATGATTAGGTCGTTTATTCTTCTTATAAAAGATGAGGAGTGGTGATGAGGATAATAGGTATCGATCTACATTAATCTTGATAGTTAAGACGGGGGAACGTCTTAGTTTTACTGATTGATGTTTGTGTGATTAGAGACAGCCGACATCGTGATTATCAATAACGATGAATATGTTGAACCTTTGGGGGGCTAGACTAGCGGCTATATTGTCTTTCGTGATCATATCAGCAGAGTGTCGGTAGGTGTTATCTTTCGATGGAAATATTGGGAGTTATCATTGCTTTAAAGAGATGGCGAACATCAACCTCATTGGTGATGGTGGATTTTAAGGCCAATTGATGATGGCGAGCATTGGGTTGTTCATGATAACGAGCATTTTCATTTATGGTGACGACCTTCAATCGACGACTTGTTGGCGATTGATAGCATTGGCTTAGTTGGCAATGACGAACATCATAGATGTCACATTTTGATTATTATAAATATCTTTATGACCCCATGCCTATATTCAAGTTATTGATGCACTCATCAAAAATATATTTAAGCACATGCAATTAAATTTATTAAGAGTAATTAATTTTTTTTAAAATAAATTTGAAATAATCTCATTCATCCAATATCATAGAATCCCAATTGCATAGAATATTCACATATTGCGTAGGTTCCCAACGTTTATTATTCAACCATCTTATAAACAATTAATTAATTACTTCAAATGACGCAATCAATTACGAAGTTACCCTCATTAACATATATTAGTGACAAAATGTCTTATGGTAAAAAAATGAGGAAGATTTACATACATACCGTTTTATTCCTATGTATTTACATATCTAACTCCCAAACTTCAATTTTTACAAAAGTGTCAAAATCGTTCTCGATTATTTACATTAGACCGCTGTAGTCCTAGGATTTATAGAAGTGTCAAAATAGTCCACTGACACTTTAAATTGGGCTGAAGGAATCCTTATGAAGAGTGTTGAGAATTTTATGGCAAAGAAATTGCAAGAATCGACTCAAATCCAGAAAGAAACACAGAGATTTAACGAGGCCCGACAATTTGCATACGTCATCGAAAGCAGAGCGGTGGCTTTTCCTCTAATTCAGAAAAAGAGTACAATACGTTCCTTAGGGTTACAATACATCATATATATATAGCTCTGGCGTGCAATATGTAATTACAAAATAAACCCTGTATCGTTAACGAAACTTCCCCCAATTGGACATATGCTCTCGCTCGCTCTGTTTCGCTCCAGCATTTGTCTTCAGCATCAATATAAAAGTTATTGTAAGTTTAAAGTTTATTGGCCAATATAATTTAAGGTTTCAATATTATAATGATGGAATTGATGTTTTCAAACTATATGATGTAATTATTTAATTAAGTAATTGTTTTNTATATATATATATATATATATATATATATAGACACACATATTAAATATTTAATTCATGAGAATAATTTGAATCATAATGATATTCATTAGTGTAATTGTCTCAAGAATACTCATTGACCAAAGTTAGGATTCATCATTATTTAATATTAAAGCACTAATTGTAGACATAGAAGGGGCAATCTAATTTTTGTTGTGTTATAAATATTGTGATTTTATTCAATTGCATAAAAAAATTATCTATAATGTTATAATTATTATGATTGTATTTAATTGTACAAAGCTTTTTTTCTTTACATTTGTATTGAACACTTTTTATGTGATATGCTCAAACTAATGCGCTTGTACTTACTATATGACTTCTTTAATTTAATATAATTGATATGTCGTCAACAAAATTTTAATATGTGCATGAATCTCGAGGCATCACATGAATCTCGAAGCAACAAGTTGAGTAAAGAATATTCAAACTTTGATTAAAAGTCAATCAAAGCTACAGTATCAGCAAAATTACAATCAAATTGACTAGCTTAATGATGCGGACCCAATGATGCTAAAATTGATCCAATCCGAGTCAAATCAAACTCAGATCAAGTCATTAAACCACACATGAAAGCTTTCTGTGTATATTTGGAAGGTTGAACAAATGTTGAATCTGATAAGATTATAGTCCAATCAAGCATCTTCATGAGACAAATCAAACGAGTCTAAGATCAGTCAATTTTGACATCATCAAGGAACTCAAATCTCCATCAAATGCGGAACAAGAGGTTGTAACTGTAATCATCTTTTTATAGTGGAACTTTTCAGCTTGGTCAGAACTCGTAGTTTTTTCTTTTTCCGGGTTTTCCACGTAAAAACTTCCGGTATCATTATTAGTTGCTTTCTCTTTTTTTAGTATGTGTTGAATATTTGTACCATGCTAAAATGATAATCTATGACTCTGATACTGCGAATTTTCTAATATGCATCACTAATGATTGCCACTCCATTGTGTCATAGCTGTTGTGATGACACTCTTTATCATACCAACTAATGTATATTCCACAATTGATTCACAATTAAATAATCTTCATAAGATGATTGAATACTAAGCAAATTATAAATTATAAAACTAAAAAAAAATGATGATTAAATGCTGAATAAATAACATTGAAACATCTTGGAACCATAAGTAAGAAATCATTGTAGCATGATTGAATCTCTTCAGACCTTCTTTGATTTGATCACATCTTATAAAAACCATCATTGAAATTTATTCAAATTCTATGTGAGACTTATTTGAATTTAATTTGAACCTTTAAAGAGTCATTTCGAATTATATTCAAACCTTATTTAAAGTATGTTTGAATCTATCTATCAATGATAGTCTGACATAACTTCAAATGGTGGCTCGAATAAAATTCAAGTATTTTTAAAAATATTTTCAATTTTTTAGACTCTTATGTGGCTCTCATGGGACGACATATATGATGAGAGATTTCATGGGATTGAAAAGCCCAACCTTTTTTTTTAATAAAGAACTATGCCAGCTTCACCTGTCGAACTCACTCGTCGAAGTGACTTATCGAGCTTGTTTGTGGAACTCACTTGCCGAAGTGACCTGCCACGTTTACTTGTCCAAGTAACTTGGGTCGCTCTCCATAATTGCTCATAAAGAGTTACAAACCATCGATATGAAAGACATCACTCCATAACAGACATGCGTCAATGCTATATAAGAGTTGCATGACATCCATATCTCCCTCTTCTCAGGTCTTATATTGCACAATCTGTATTTGTTGTTGTTTTTTTCTCCCTCATTCGAGGGAATAAAGGAGAGGGGCCATGGGGAATGGAGATATAAAATTCAAACGCCTCCCGCTTTCGACAAGAGATTTCTTCCTATCACTTCTCTTACAGTACATCTTACTAAAAGCTAAGAAATAAGAAATTTTAATTTCATTCAAAAGATTTTTCTTCTTTTTAAAATAAATATATATGAGCAAACAAAAGATCACCCTTTACACTAAGACCAAGTTCCTAATTATGATAGATTGATTCATCAAATTAATGATATTATCATATGACATGACATTCAAAGTTTGCTAATTCCTTCATTACAGAGTTCAATATGTATACTCATGGCAACTACTTTGAAATAAATGAATGACATAAAAAATAAATATTCCTAAACGATTTAAATCTCAATTGTTTTATTTAAAAAGAATTTTTATAATATTCATAATAAATTAAAATTTAGAGGCATGCCACGTAATTTTTATGTATTCACACTTATGTAGCACCTAAATCTTACAATTTAATTGCATAGCACTCAAATTATTAATGTCACGTATTAACCTTTTAATGATACTGAGTTGTTTCGAGTGAATCTTCCCACTCGACGAGGCAAGTGGATTGGCAAAGTTTGCGCACTATTTTAATCTTCAACCGAATGCGCGAAGAGTTTGTTATATCAGGCGCCAAAATAATTCTAGAGATTCGAAGTAAAACCTTGGATATAAAAGAACAAAATAAGAAAATCATAGAAAACGCATAATAACATAAGCTTTAATGCAAAAAAAACACAAGAATAAGAAAAAATCACGGAACCACACCACACTAAGAAATTCATTATGAAGAAAATGAAGATAATCATACAAATTACAAAATACTGGGAAGAGTTTCGAGTATTATCAGTGAACATTATTTTATTATAAGAATTTTTGTTGAAATTTATCTTTTTTTGGTGACTAGTTTGACTCTTTTAATGTAATATAACTCAGCTATAAAAAAAATTAAGCTATTTTGTTAAATTTGTGTTATCCTTCATTTGGGGACCATAGCTATCTCACAATTAGTTGTCCTCATAATTTTTTAACTTTATCTAGACATAGATCTCATGGTCCTTAATGCTATGTTAATTGGCTTCAATTCTCCATAACATTCAATTTTTGAGCAAGCAAATTCTATTTGTTTTGAGGAGAAGAGAGAAAAAGTGAGAGAGGAGCTTGTGTGAAGAGAGAGTCATCATTTGTTTAAATGGTTGACACCTCTTTTTAAATCTTAGGGTGTCCTTTCACATCAGTACAAGATTTGACAAGAAATAAATAAGAAGTACATATAATTATACAAAGATACATAATGTCATGTGATATCATATAGCTTTTATCACATCTTGCAGATTTGTGCTATGTCATTCTCTATGGTTAAACGAAATGTGTCTGAAGTGTTAGAACTCAACACTATTTTATAATATGTGTACAATTACAAGTATAAGAGTGTACAATATCGTTGTGCGCGAGTGCAGCTTGACCTACAAGTGAGTTAGATAGAGAGAGAGAGCAAAAGAGAGAGAAGGGGGAGGAGAGAGAATGTAGAGAAGATAACATAGGAATTGATTTTAAGTTTTTCAACTTTTTGGCCAATGTTTAGTGTAGGTGAGAGGGGAAGAATTCACAATATTCAAAGAAGATGAAAGGATGGAGTGTAAGCCTCTTAAGGTTGTAGAATTTCAGTCTCAACAAGCATTAAAAAAAGTTCTTGCTACCATATACTCTTCCCTTCTAGAAAAAACTTATGGCTCAAGGCCTTATTGTGCAGGCGATTATCTTAACTGTTGAGAGAGGAGATGAGATCGAGATAGGAGGAGATTATACATTGGTTGTCTATTATTGGATAAATTATTATGTTTGATGTCTCTGGACATTGGCGACGATCTGAACATACGAAAAACATTGTGACATGGTTGGGTCATCGTTGTTGTCCGGACGTGTGGTTTACAAGACATAATAAATTTCTCCAATACCGACTTACCTCATCAGTACACGATTAATTGCTAATAAAGATAGATAAACAATCACGAGTCTGTCATAATGGATAAAGAAGAAAGAAGATTATGAGAAGATGATCATTCTTTGTTTTATGCACGAATGCCTGACAAACATAATTCTCACTTATTTTCTCTCATTGATTGACCAAAACAATGGGCCTACACCATTAATTATTATCGAGTAAGCCTTTATTATGCACAAAGACATCATTTTTCTTCTTCATTTCTTCAATTTTTATCGAGTGGTTCATATCTTTTACAACAGTTAACATTTTACAATCAATTTTTAAATCTCATTTAAATTCATATTATATCCAATTGTTCTTTTTCATTTTCTCCAACTTTAGTCACTAATTCTTGGACAACTTGCCCTATAAGAACAAAACAGAAATTTGCTGGCTCAATCCCTAGCTCATTTTGAGAAGTCTTTGGCTTGATTATTGATTTGTTCTGAAGAGTCGACAGCTCAACTCTTAGTACAATTTGAGAAGACATTAGCTCAATAATTAATTTAATTAAGGAATCACTGCCTCTTTTAAGAATTCATTTTAAGAGTTTGTTTCCATAGAAAAAATATCAAAACTACCAATCTTATTCATCTCATGTAATGATGTAAACCTATCTTCACCTCCTTAAACATTAGTTTTCAGGAAAAAAAAAATTTCCCTCCATTTGTCTCCAAAATTTTGGTCAAATTTTCATAAGAATATTGCCAACAATGAATTTATGAAGATGATCATAACTTCTGAACACACAGGAATGTGATCCACCTTGATTTCAAGTAGAAAAAATGCATGGTAAAAACAAAGATAGAATATGACTAAATATTACAACCTTCAAATGATCTTATCAAGCTTGTATATATATTCTTATAATCATGCTAAATGTATGAAGAGTGAATTCAAATCATTAATGGAGTGATAGCTCATTATGATAATACAAATAATTTCTTTATTTTTTTGTGAATATTCTCAATAAATTTAAGAGAATTAGATAACTAAATATATGCCTAAATATAACTTAAACAAAATTTAGACCAAGCCAACTCCATTCATTAGATAGTACTCAAAGTTAGTTAGCCAAAATAGAAGGATTATTTTATTGAAGTTGTCACGATCATATTCCACGTACTCAACCTTAAGGCCTATTAATTATTATTGCCAAATAATTATTGTATTTCTTCAAGGAACGCCCAAACTTGTTTAGGCACTCCATCCAAGCACTCAAGCTACTCACAAATGCTATGCATATTTATTCTAAGTCGGCAAATGATGCCATACAGTATGCCTTGAAGGTCAAATCACCCAAAAGGAAAACAAGGAGAAGAACTCGTTAGGCCAAGTTTGCGATAGATTTGCCAACCGAGTCTATAGTTAGGGATGAACTTTCTATTTGGGTTTGAAAAGAATGATGGCCAAAAAGTTGTCGCGAGGCAAGTTGGTCAATCACGCAAGTATATATGTCAAGTAATATGCGGTATCAGAGTCCACATATCGATCCTACGAGGAAAATGCTAACAGTTATTTTGACAGAAAAATCTCTAGTTTATTAACAAGGTAAGCTTAGCTTGGCACGATCACAATACAATTGCGATTTCCTAAAATCCTACAACAAACAGAAGACAAAACGCGATCTCAGAGAACCAAAAAATCCAAAGAAGAAAGAAATCTAGCATTCTTCAAGAGAGATGAAATTCATGCCTTTGTGATTTAGATATCATGAGAGTTCGTGGGTTTCCTAAATATTTTCCTACGTGATACTTGTCAACCAGGAAGAATTTTTCTTCTTAAGCCTATGCATAGGTCAGAAGAAGAATCAGAAACTCATGAAGTTAAATTTCGCTTAACCTCATGACGTTTCCCAAGATTTCTTTTGATCACTTGCATGTGTTACAAAACCCTAATTAGAATGTCAATTGTATCAAGATTTTATGGTTAATATATTTGTTCCACTATGTGATGGGCATAAGTCATAGATCTTGAAAGATTATAACATATTAGTTGGCCAAATAAATAGTAAATGAAATATATAATGTTAACCAACAACTTAAATATGCAAGCTTGGAAAAACTTACATGGGGAACATCTCAAAAAACTATAGAAAAACCACTAATCCTACAATATAGAGACATGAAAAAAGATTTAGCTACTTATGGTGGAAAGAATTACTGAAAAAAAAAATCCATGCAAGTCATTGTTGCAAGAAATAAATAAATGTAAAACTTACAATAATGTTTATCCTCTCTACAACAGCAGAAAATCTTTCTCGTACAATAATCTCTCAAGAACAATAGGAAATGAAAGGAGAAAAGAGAAGGAAAAAAGCCTCTAAGGTTTCAACTTAATGAAAGGAAGAAAACCTTAAGAGAGAAATCTCATTCACAAAGGCAAAAATCTTCTTCCAAATTTAATTTAACGTCTAGACCGCCGGTGCACAACTAGGCCAGCGTAGGCGCGCTAGGTCATGATAGGGATGGCGCGTGTGCTTTGAACTCTTTCATTGATAGCGCAAATGCACTTAAAAGTTAACGTAGGTGCTTTGGGTTTGCGTGAACGCACTATGAAGGAGGTGCGGTGCACTGGTTAACCAATTCATATTATTCACTCTGATTTGTCCCTTTTTTATTTTCGAACAGTCTCAAACCCGTAACCTACAAAAAGTAAGCATAAATATTTTCCTCATTCATGATAATATCATAAAATACGCAAAAAAAAGTAACCTGCAAAAAGTAAGCTTAAATACCTTCATCACATATTTCACATCATAGGACATGGTTAAATTTAAGTTGTATGTGCACCGACCAAGAGGCAAACTCTCATGTTGATTAAAAAGTAGCACATCCATGACGCTTAGACAACATCTTGCTAGACGCTTTCATTTTACCTGATGGAACTTACTAAGGATCATCCTTTTATCAGCTCGCTCTAAGCTTCGACATCGCCCCCACTCTTTTAAGAGATGATGTTATTTACTCAATATAATCCAATAGACCCGAACAACCAATTGCCCTAAAAGATCACATTCGATCAATATCTTAAAACCTAGTGACATTTTTATGACTTGACAACCAGCTTTCAAATCAAGTTCAAGTCTATTCATATTGCCCGCTTCTACATATTTGTAGCTTTTATGTTTTTATTACATGTACAACTCATCCTATAACTATCTTTGTAGCCCTTCAGGCCTTAGATCTGATCCTATAAATAGGGGTTAAAGAATTTTTTTTTCACCATTTTGGATATTTTATTTAGTAAAGATAATTTTGAGATTCTCACCAATGAATTTTCTAAGCAATATAGTGAATTATTCCTTCTCTACCCATGCATCTCTTCTCATTTTTGTGGTTCTTCTCAAATCATTTGTTTGATTAGGACTTAGAAAAGCTTACAAGCAAATCAAAATCTAACACCTACACACCACAAATTCAACTTTTTCTAAGCAATTAATGCACACTCCTTACACATTTTATTGTTCCACTCTTTATGTATTTTAAAACAAGCATCTTAAAGCTTTATTATTCATTTTTTAATAAACGTTTCTTGTTTTTTTAACACTGAGTCTTGACTTACTGACAGTTTGGGACTGCAGCGCTGCTCGCCATCACCATTTTCGTTGTTTGATTAAATCATTTTCATGTTGTTTCATTAAGCACAATGTGTTTTACACTGTATATCCCATCATTGGTTAACACCTGAGATCTGTGTTTCTTCTAAGGGATATTGCTTACATTACGCCTCCTCTCCACCACTACCCTCGTTGTGGTGTCCCCTATCAAGCGAAGCTCTCTTCCCTAACTCAAGCTCTTCTCTACCGATGTCCTCACATTTTCACGTTGGTACATTCGATCACCGTTCTTCTTATCTCTTTGCCCGATCAAGATTAAGCTATATTCGATCTTCAAAATCCCATCTCTACATAGATTGGTATTGGGTTGATTTCTGTGATATTTTGATATGATATGCATATGTGGCATGATTTTTTGCATTTTCTTCTGTGTTGGTTTGGAGCTCTCTACCCTAAGACTTTCATGCATTTATCATTGATTTGGAGCTCTTGTGGACATCAATATGTGGCTTTCTATGATGTCTCATCTGCTTTGTGTTTCTCTATATTAGTATGGATTTGGTGTTCTCCGTTGGTGTTGGTTAATTCTTTGAGAGAAGTTATGTTTTCTATGGTCGGTATTGTTGGTTTTCTAGGATTTATTCTTTGAAAGAAGTTATGCTTTCTATGGTTGGTATTGTTGATATTCTAGGGCTTATTCTTTGGTATTGTTGGTTTTTCAGGGTTGGTGTTCTTAGTTGGGAGTGTGGGGAAGTGAAATAATGTTGGCTGGCTTATGGAATTGATGTTCTCTGTTTGTGTTGGTTTGTTTTTTTGGAGAAATTATGTTTATATTATTGTTCTCTTAGAGTACCTTGCCACACACTCAAACACACAATATAATTCTTTATTATTTACTTTGTTATGGTGTATTGGTGTTGGATTGTCTTTATTATTTATTTTGTTATGGTGTATTGGTGTTGGGATGTTGGGATGTGGTGATATTGTGGTGACATGAGTTTNTATATATATATATTATTATGTCATTCATTGTTACGTGAGATGTTACTTCTACTTATGAATGTAATTTTTATTTTCATACATGTGTAATTAAGCTTGAAATGATTATCTTACAAACAATACAATGATATAAAGGCAAAAATATTTTCACTCATAAACAATTAAAGTTCAACACAACTAAACTAAGGGCCTGTTTGGGGTAGTTTATTTGGTGCGGTGGCGTTTTGAAAACGCACCTGACCTGTTTGGGTAAACTGCGTTTTGACAGCTTATGCGTTTTCAAAAAGCTGAAAACAACGTTTTCAAAATGCTGAAAACAACGTTTTCACACCGCACCTAATAGGTGTGGTGACAGCTTTCTGGCTGCGGTCTGACTTTTCCAAAAAAAAATAAAAATTTGTAGTAGTCACCGCACATAGCTTATCGTCAAATTATTTTTAATCACCTTATCAACAGATTATTCAATAAACTGCAACTGCCCCAAACAGACGTTAAGTAAGCAGACACATAGCTTCACGCAACATCTTTTTCACACTGTTGTTACACAATAGCTACTTCAAAAAATTGATATTCACTCTGTCCCAAACACATCCTTAGCCTACAAAATAAGAGAAGTTTTGAGGGTGAGCCTTTTGGTTCCAATCTTGTACTTTCTACAATTTAATAAAATCTTAATGCTTCTTATTTAAAATCAACTTTATTTTTTGTTTTTGTTCATGCTTATGTAACCATTTCTACTAATAAAATTCCAACTTTACTGCAAAAAATAAAAAAGTCAACACCTAATATGTCCTTTTTAATTCATTTGATTAGGAATCCATTGCAGCAGCTCACACCTTCTCGCATGTCAATAGCACAATAAAGCACTTATCTTGCTGACATATTACGTTTAACAAGTTGTTAAAACATGAAACCAAATTAGAAAACTCATCCGGCGCCATATTCTTCATACTATATTACAGTTATATACAGACCACAAGATACATACCATACTGAGGCGGCATCGCTAAATCTCATTGGGAGACAATGGAGTGAGTCGCGGATCCACCCGCGAATTAGTCGCCTTCATCATGAACCCCCCATGGCTTCCACCGCCGGCCGATTCCTCCTCGCAGTAAACATAAGCTGCGCCGCCGTGGTTCGTAACATCCAGTCCGGCCAACTCGTCCTCCGCTGAGATTCTGAGCAACCCCATCCTATGCAGCACATAGAACAGAGTACCCATCGTCACGCTCACCCATCCAGTAATCACCAACATCTGCACAACGTTCGCCGCAAGAAGCCTTCCTCCGCCGCCCATGAACAGCCCGTACGGCCTCCCCGGCCTCCCCGGATACGCTTCCTCCACAAAATCCTTCTTGGCAAATAGCCCCGCGAAGAGAACCCCCCACGAACCGCATCCGCCGTGAAGTTGAGCGGCCTCGAGGGGATCATCGTACTGGAATCTCGCGGCGAGAAGATTGAATCCGATGAGAACCCATGCCGCCACGAAGCCGCAGATTACGGCGGCCCACGGTTCAACCACTGCACACCCGGCGGTGATTGCTGCAAAACCGCCGAGCAACCCGTTACAAACATCGATCACGTTCCAGTGCCCTGTTTGAAACCGTTTGGCGAACAGAGTGGTGAGGGCGGACGTGCAGCCGGCGATGGTGGTGGTGACGGCCGTGCGGCCGATGGCGGACCATTGTCCGTGAACTAGAGAACCGATCGGGCCGTACGATTTGGCAATAGTGATGAAGGAACCGGGATTGAAGCCGTACCAACCGAACCAGAGCATGAACGAGCCGAGGACGATGAGAGTGGCGCTGTGGCCGCGGAGGGGGACGGATCGGCCGTTGTGATCGAACCGACCGATGCGGGGACCTTCGATTAGCGCAGCCCAGAGACCGGCGATGCCGCCAACCATGTGTACCNATCGAACCGACCGATGCGGGGACCTTCGATTAGCGCAGCCCAGAGACCGGCGATGCCGCCAACCATGTGTACTACCCCGGATCCCGCGAAATCGATCACGCCGGAGCCGAATAGAAGAGAATCACCAGGATTGCGGTTCGCTGCGGCCCAGCCGTCTGCGGACCAAAACCAGTGGGAGACGATAGGGTAGACGAAGCCGGTGAGGAAAGAGGAGTAGATCAGGTACGACACGAATTGGGTACGCTCGGCAATGGATCCGGATGTGATGCCGGCGGCCGCTATCGCAAAGGCCCATTGGAAAAGGAAATAGGGGTAATCAAAACCAGGGGAGGGGACGGATTTGAGGGCGAAGAAATGGTGGCCGATGAATCCGTTCGATGGGGATCCGAAGGCGAATGCGAAACCGAAGAGGTAGTAGAACNCCATTGGAAAAGAAAATAGGGGTAATCAAAACCAGGGGAGGGGACGGATTTGAGGGCGAAGAAATGGTGGCCAATGAATCCGTTCGATGGGGATCCGAAGGCGAATGCGAAACCGAAGAGGTAGTAGAAAAGGGCTCCGGCGGCAGCATCGAGGATGTTGGTGAGCATGATGTTTAGGGTATTCTTGGCGCGAACTGATCCTGCACAGAGCATCGCAAAGCCAAGCTGCATGGCGAAGACGAGATAGGTTGAGAAGAGAAGGAAGGTCATGTCCACCGCAGTGGTTATGTCCGCGGTAGTCAGCACTGCAGTCTGTAACTGCGAACAGATGTACTGCGCCGCCGCCGTGGAGTTCGTCAATCCGCCGGTGGAGAGAAGAGCTGATAGGTTAGAGACCGAGCATGTTTGATCCGCCATTGTTAGAATAGAGAAGGTGCAGGAGGCCAACAGAGCTCGCGAACTTTTATAGGCGGGAAAAGTAAGGAGTGACGAAAGTACGACTCGTATGACGGTTTGGTACTCCGCAGTGATTCATGAGAAAAATGGTTGCTGAGAATTGGGCTGAGCTTTTTATTCAATGAACGGTCAGATGAGTCGGATGGATAAGGGAATCTTCCGGAGCAAATATTGCGCGCGGTATACTGTATCGGGATTGCGGATCACCGGAATCTCAGTTCTGCGTGGATTCGGTATTCAACTTAGATACCAATCGTACGGTTCTGCGTGGATTCGGTATTCAACGTTGATACCAATCGTACGGTAAAAATGTGGTATATTTTTTAAATCTTATTCCAAGCTCTTCCTCTATCTCTCCATCTCTCTCCTGTGTTCCAGGGCCTAATAACATCATGACAGCTGTATGTATGGCTGGCCCACATGTGATATTAAATTAACATAAAAAATTGATCCAATCCGAACCAGAACCTAAAAAATTGACCCAATCCAAACCAAATCATGAAAATATTACGAGAATAAAAAGAGTACATTCAAATACGAGTGTTCAATCTCATCATCATTTCTCGACTTAAGATTTCCCGTTAGACAGCCTGACATCATTTTTTCGCGACGTTTTAAGGTTCTCATTTAAGACTTGTTGCGATATATTGATGAGATGAGGCTAGAATAAATCCACACAGATTAATTTTGGAGATCGAGAGTTCTCAAAATAATGATAGGAATAAAATGGAGGAGAGTTTTTAAATCATTTATAGTGTTTTGTTTTGTTCCCTTGGTCTTTCTTTTATCACAATTAGGGCTGTCAAAAAAGCTCGTTGTTCGCGAACAGCTCGTGTTCAGCTCGTTCAGTAGCTCGTGTTTGGCTTGTTCGTTAAGTAAACGAGCCGAATATTAACAAATTTTTAAAGCTTGAATTATAAACGAGCCGAACACGAACAGTTCTTTGTTCGCTTGTGTTCGACTTGTTTTAGCTCAAAATAAAAAAAATTTATATAATAATATATTACATATATTATTTATATAATAATAAATTATATATATTTATATCTAAATTTAAATCATAAAATCTCATGTGATAATGTGATTAATCCTTTATTTTGTATATATTTGGTCCAGCTTCGAATCTTACACTTTACATCTAATTTTTTTAAATTTAATTTTAACGAGTCAATCACGAGCCGAACACGAACACACTGTTCACGAGCCAATTTCGAACACCAGCTATTTCAAACGAGCCGAACACGAGCTAACTCTGAGCTCGCTCATGCTCGGCTCGTTTACAACCCTAATCACAATAATTTTAGGGGTTGTTTCATTTGCTAAAAAAAGAAATAAAATATCAAAGATTTACACAGTACTGTGATTACAATGTATTTCAAATACGTTCAAGTTTTTTTCTTCACTGTAAAATAAATGCAGTACTTGATATTTTTTTTGTTTAGTCTGTAGTAGATTGAAAATAGTGTGTTCATCGGTATCAATTTTTGACGTCTCGAGTATAGTATATCTGCTTGACCATTATGAAACATTACTTGACGCACACATTGATTCTCATAGCACAAGACATCCATTTCAACCTCAAACTATAAACCGTTTTTTTCAGGCACCAAAACACAACCATATAAAAAGAAAACATACAGAAACATCAAGTATAAACCATAAACCAGATACAAATGCAGTAAAATGACTAAATCTCCAGCTTCTTGGCTCAGGAAGAAAATGTAATTCAAAAGTTCCCATATTAGCAAAGAAAATTCTCATTGTGCAGTTGCTCCCTTCCTCATCATGCAAAAAAATAAGAAGCTTGGATGGTATTATCGGATATACGATTGTTGTATGATCTGTTCATTGATTTTATAGATCAGTTATTTTACAGGCTTTCTGTTATGGTATAACTCATATATCATATAGGGACAGACGCTGGATCGAAGCGGAGCGGAGCGGAGCGGAAGAATCTGTTCAAATTGAGAAGTTACGTGGGTTAGGGAGCGGGGGCAAAGCCCCGCGGTATGATACAGGGATAATGTTGTAATTACATATTGTGCCTAAAATTTACTCCTGGGGTTATAAATAGGTCTGCTAGTAAACCCAGGAGGTATCCCTAATTTCTGTAAACCCTTTTCTGAATAGTGAAAGTAACTCGCCGCTCTGCTCCCGAGGACGTAGACATCTTTGCCGAACCTCGTTAAATCTTTGTGTTCTTCTGAATTTGTGTCGATTACTATTTTTCTTTGCCCTTATTTTCTGAACAAGCCCTGTCAGATGAAGAAGCATTCTCATCAGCATTAAAGCCAGCTTTCGCCAGAAATGAAACATGCGCCACATTTCCATTAGGATGACTTGTTCTATCAGAAAAAAATGGGAGACAAAAAGGTAACTTTAAAACTAAGGAAATTCTCAAACTATGAATGCAAAAATGAAAGGGACNTAAAAATAATGTATTTATTGATATTAATTTTTTATGTCGCGAGTGCAGTATGCCCGTTCGAGCGTTATAGAACATTGCTTGATGCACGTGTTTATTCTCGTAGCATGAGCCATCCATTTCAAAGCTCAAACTATAAACCAAAGGAAATTCTCAAACTATGAATGCAAAAATGAAAAGGATAGTGCACAGCATGATACAACAAACATCATTGGTTGGCTTTCTACCAGCGAGGAGTTCAAGTGAAACTGCACCAAAGGCATATATGTCAACCTTGATGCTGACTTTTCCATACATAGAGTACTCAGGGATAAATATTTTAAGAATTTTATGAATAAAATTAAAAAGAATAATAATACGGTCCGCTTGGCGCGTTATAGTTGCTCGAGAGAAAAAAATGAGTCTGACAAAAAAAATTTCTTGATGACCAACTCAACAACAGGACCGAGATACTCCCCTGTAACAATGTTCATGAGTTTGTTCTTTATTTTTTATGAAGTTATGCTGGACACACATGCTACTCTGACGACGGAAAATAAGCATCCTTGTACTTAAATGCCTACAAAATAATTTAAAGGGAAAAATTTAAGCACAAAGTTGTTATGCTAAAAGAGAGAATTATAAATAACACACATAAAATTCAAAATTTTCATATCACGTGAAAATTCAGTATATATAAGAATGCAGAAAAATATATGAATTGGTTTGCGGTATTGGGATGATATTAATGTGATATATTGTGTTGGGTTAGTGGTAGTGTTGAGGTGTGGTATTGGGGTGATATTGGGTGGTATTGAGGTGGTATTGGGATTATATTGATGTGGGTTTGAGGTGTCGTATTAGGTAATATTTAATGGTGTTGTAGTGATATTGAGGTGGCATTGGGATGAAATTGAGGTGATATTGTGGTGCATTTTTGTTGGTTTTGAGGTATAGTATTGGGTGTGGTATTGGTGTGGTAATGAGGTGGTCTTGGGGTGATATTGATGTGATATTGTGTTCGATTAGTGGTGGTGTTGAGGTATGGTATTAGGGTGATATTGAGGTGGCATTAGGGTGGTATTGATGTGGTATTGAATTGATATTATGATGATGTTGAGATGTGGTGTTGGGGTGATATTGAAGTAATATTAGGCTGATATTATGTTAGATTAAAGGTGGTATGGGGTATGGTATCGGGGTGGTTTTGAGGTGATATTGATGTAATATTGGGGCTGTGATTGAAGTGATATTGAAGTGATATTGTGGTGGTTTTGGCATATGGTATTGGGGTAGTATTGGTGTGTTATTAAGATGATATTAGGGCGATATTGATGTGATATTGTGTTGGATTAGTGGCGGTGTTGAGGTGTGATATTGGGGTGATATTGATGTGGTTTTGAGGTGATATCAGGGTGATATTGATGTGATATTGTGGTGGTGTTGAGGTTTCGTATTGGAGTGGCATTGGGGTGGTATTGAGGTGATATTGATGTGATATTGTGGTCGATTAGTGGCGGTGTTGAGGTGTGGTATTGATGTGATATTGGGGTGGAATTGAGGTGATATTGATGTGATATTATGGTGGATTAGTGTTGGTTTTGAGGTGTGGTATTGGGGTGATATTGTGTTGGATTAGTGATGGTGTTGAGGCGTGGTATTGGTGTAGTATTGAGGTGGTATTAGAGTAGTAATGTGGTGATATTGATGTGATATTATGGTGAGTTAGTGGTGATGTTGATGTGTGGTATTGGGATTGTTTTGGGGTAGTATTGATATGGTATTGAGGTGATATTGATATCGTGTTGAGGTGTTATTGGAGTGATATTAATGTGATATTGTAGTAGATAAATGATGGTGTTGAGGTGTGGTATTGGGGTGACATTAAGGTTGTGTTGAGATTAACTATTGTGTCTTTCCTCATATATTAAACAAATGAACCTTATCAAACCATGTACACTGTTCTCTAATAATAACTCATGATTATATGTGGCTAAAATTTTAGGAATGAAACAATAGGAGATAGATTTTTGCTGAGTTATAATGTTTATTTTTTTGCACGATAGCTAAGCAAAATTCTTCAATAAACAAAGAAGGCAAATACTTTATGTTTTGGCTCAATTTCAATAGACTTTTGTTTGCTTGTACAAAGAACCCTTAAAGCTTAAGTTCTCAAAATTAAACCTTGCCCTGAAATCCTCCATCAAATTCTTACTCTGCAAACCAAACTCCACATAAACTTTAATTAACAACTTAATTAAAAAGAAATTTTACTAATTCCATAATAATTTCTTACAATTATTATTGTATCTTCACATTCTTTAAGTATTAGGACATCCAATTCTTTTAAACCCTTATATATAACAACAATTAACCATGAAAATAGTACATATGGAAAATTTTAAAAAAATTGGATGATATATAAGCTCAAATTTTAAGTTTAAATTTTACATTTACACAACTAAAAATTAAACATTGACAAATAATTATAACCAACATTAATCCATTTCTTGATAAACCCAAAACCCTTTACCTTGAAACTCTATGGCTCCTGCTTTTGCCTCTTTTTTCTTCCATTTCACGCTTTAGCATCCCATGAAAGTCCTAAATAATGAGTAATGAGTTTACGTGAGAGTCTGACAATGTAGATAGACGAAATTGAAAACACTGGAAGATATTACCTTAGCGACTAAGAGGTGAAATGGTGACGAAGACAGCTGCGATGCAGACACTGATGATGCAGAGAGGAGAAGACACCGTTGGTTGACATAGAGAGAAGAAGGTGACACAGAGAGGAGAAGGTGACAGAGAGGAGCGTGCGACATAGAGAGGAGAGGGCAATCGAGAATGAAATGGAACACTGGACCTACACGAGTAATAAAAACACAAGCACGAGTTTCGAGTTTTTAAATAGAGAGTCGGGTTCATTCACCTCCAATAGAGACATTTTTCTCTTTTAGATTAATATTGCAATATGGGTCAGTCATACAGACAGCTGTCCCAATATCATTGGAGTTTGGACGAAAAACTGTGTTCGGGTTTCGTACATAATAATTTCTCATTTGGATATGTCTCCCAAATGGCACACATGGCACTCAAATCCTTACATAACATATCCTACACACATGGCACACATGGGTTCCTGTGAATATCTGCACACATGGCACTCAAATCCTTAATAACATATCAAAAATAACATTATTATCACTATTTAAAATTGAACCACATATCATACATATGTTTAAAGCACCAAAATGTTATGTATGTAATTATGAAAGTTTAGGTGTGAGATGTGTAAATACATTAAAATTTGTGTGCTATGTACCTAAATTTTCATGATTTTTTAAATTATTAATAATACTAGTTCTTAAAATAGAGAGTTTATCATTTTAACAACTGATCAAAATAATACACACATGATATTGACTTGTTAAAGTAAATGATTAAAAATAAATGATTTTTATCTTAATGAAATAGTTTCACTAATATAAATTGTATATTACAAAAATGCCCCTTTTTGTAATTGGAACTACATTATTACAAGATAATAGTGATGAACTGTTGATGATAGCTATCATGACAAAAGTATAGAGAGCTCTTAGGGTCAAATTTGTCGTAAAGAGACACTTAATGATTAGGCCGTTTATTCTTCTTATAAAAGATGAGGAGTGGTGATGAGGATGGTAGGTATCGATCAACATTAACCTTGATAGTTAAGACGGGCGAACGTCTTAGTTTTACTGATTGATGTTTTCTGTGACTAGAGACAGCCGACATCATGACTATCAATAACGATGAATATGTTGAACCTTTGGGGGGCTAGACTAGCGGCCATATTATCTTTCATGGATACTGTTGTTTTTCGTGAACATATTAACCGAGCGTCGTTAAGTGCCATCTTTCGATGGAAATATTGGGAGTCATCATTGCCTTAAAGAGATGGCGAACATCAACCTCAATGTCGATGGTGGATTTTAAGGCCAATTGATGATGGCGAGGATTGGGTTGTTCATGATAACAAGCATTTTCATTTATGTTGACGACTTTCAATCGACGACTTGTTGGGATTGATAGCATTGGCTTAGTTGGCAATGACGAACATCATCTTTCATGACGATAACAAGTATTATATATGTCATATTTTGTAAATTGACCATGCCTATATTCAAGTTATTGATGCACTCATCAAAATATATTTAAGCACATGCAATTAAATTTATTAAGAGTAATTAATTTTTTTTAAAAAATAAATTTGAAATAATCTCATTCATCCAATATCATAGAGTCCCAATTGCATAGAATATTCACATATTGCGTAGGTTCCCAACGTTTATCATTCAACCAACTTATAAACAAGTAATCAATTACTTCAAATGACGCAATCAATTACGAAATTACCCTCATTAACATATATTAGTGACAAAATGTCTTATGGTAAAAAAAATGAGGAAGATTTACATACATACCGTTTTATTCCTATGTATTTAGATATCTAACTCTCAAACTTAAAATTTTTACAAAAGTGTCAAAATAGGTCTCGATTATTTACGTTAGACCGTTGTAGTTCTAGGATTTATAGAAGTGTCAAAGTAGTCCACTGACACTTTAAATTGAGCTGAAGGAATCCTTATGAATAGTGTTGAGAATTTTATGACAAAGAAATCGCAAGAATCGACTCAAATCCAGAAAGAAACACAGAGATTTAACGAGACCCGGCAATTTTCATGCGACGTTGAAAGCAGAGCGGTGACTTTTCCTTCAATTCGGAAAAAAAAATATAATATGTTCCTTAGGGTTATAATACATCATATATATATAGTCCTGGCGTATAATATGTAATTACAAAATAAACCATGTACCGTACCGTGGGGGCGTTTCTCTTGCACCCCCAACCCACATAACGAAACTTCCCCTGATTGGACATACGCTTCCTCTCGCTCTGTTTCGCTCTAGCATTTGTCTCTTATATGGTAGATGAGACAAACCTAACAGAGGGCTATAATAGCTTTAAAAAAATTGTGGACTATTTTGACACTTCTATAAACTTTGGGACTAAAACGACCTTATGTTAAAAGTCGGGAACTATTAAAACACTTTACTCAATTTTTACATATATGTTCTTATCAATTCATGAAAATGTGTATTTTCTTTGTTTTTGAATTACAATAATGATACTCTTTTGTGATATGTAACATGTGAGTGATTTAAAAAGTAAAATTTAAGTGTTAAAAATATAAATCTATGGAAATTGGGGGATGTTTATGTAAATTTGCAGGAAGTCCCATCATGCACAAATCTTAATAAAATATAGTTGATGTTGTTTTAATGTCTTCAACATCAACATCAAAGTTATTGTAAGTTAATTTTAAAGTTTATTGGCCAATATAATTTAAGGTTTCAATATTATAATGATGTAATTATTTAATTATTTAATTAAATAATTGTTTTTTTAATTGAGTCAAAAATTCAAATAATAAATAAAGAAATAATGATTGATACATCACCCAAAAAATAATCCCATCAAAAACATATATCAATGTAATCTTTGGATTTTAGACTTTCAAATTAAATTTAGGATCATTTGATTCACATTTTAATCTCATCAAACTTATAATTAATTGAATATTTCAACAAAATAAATCCCAAATGAAAGAATTAAATTGTTATTAGAAACTTTGAGATGTTAGTTTAAGAACCATAAAAGAACTTTAAGTATGATATTCTTACAATTAAATAGAGCAACTAGATGAGCTCAAGATCTCTTAATACTCGAGTCAATAAAGTTCTAAGGATACAAGATGATGATAAAATGATTGAATGAATAAACACGAGTCATTAGATGAATTGTTTTCGAAAAGTGGTCGATTTAGGCAGAATGCAACTCTAAGAAATTATAAATAACATATTATTCTCTTTATGAGAGGATATATATTCATTGTCTAACCATCATCTCCAAAATAACATCATTAAACAACAACTTCTCAATCATTGCCGCTTGAATACGATGACTTGGTCATTGATGCCTGCTGAGCTCATTTTTGGATGAGGTCCATTTTTCATGCTCAACTCTTCCTTAAAGCCTTAGAATTAGTCTTACGATTTTTTAGAGGCTACCCTAAAGAACTGATGGATGGTTGAGACCCAAAATTAAAACTAGAATCAAATCATCATTCCCCCCTAGTTTTAAATACACCTGGCCTTAATCCTTAACACATTGCTTGGTTTTGAGTTGATCATAACCAAATTATTATTGCCAAGGGCTGAGTACCCTATAGATCTTTTGAGCATGCTTTTAAGTGACTCGTTGAACCTAGAGACTTGACTTCATGATTTAGCCACCTTTGGACTCTTGGCTCATCTCATGAACTAAGTTGTTTAGACCTACTCTTTTGCTTAGTCAACCTTGGGAAGACTCTTTATGGCCCACATAGCACTTTGAATCACTCTTCTAACTATTTCTTTTGGTTTAACAAGACTATAATTTATTTAATGTTCATATTGGATCATACTTGAGCTAATCTTAAAAAAAAATCATATAAACCAATATAAAATAAATGCATATATAAACTTAAATCGAGATACCAATAACACATACTCAATTAGATAATCTAATCTAAATCTAATCCAAAATTCAATTAAATTTAAACAAAAAGTCCTTTTTTTTTCTTTCAAAGTCTTTCATTAAATACATCTACACCAAATCCAATTCAAATGCTACTGAAATCAACTCTTGATTAACCATTTAAATCATCACAACTCCCCACTTAAACCCAACCTCCAACTCCACACTAGGGCTGTCAAAAAAAGTTTGCTGTTCGTGAACGGTTCGTGTTCGGTTCGTCAATGAGTTCGTGTTCGATTCGTTCGATAAGTAAATGAGACGAACGTGAACAATTTTTTTTTCATTCGGTTAGTTAAATGAACAAAAAAAGAATTGTGATGTGTTCGTTCGTGTTCGAATTGTTATTGTTCGAAATATAAAATAATTTAAAATAATTATACATAAAAAATTTGATATTTTAAAAAATTAAATTTTGTAAATTGTAATATATAATAAATTAATAAAAATAATATATTAATATACTATATTAGTAATATACTAATATATATATATATATTATATTTATATAATATAAGTTATTTAATTAATATAATATATTATTTATATATATTAATATTAGGGATGTCAAACTGACTCGTCGTTCGCGAATAGCTCGTATTCGGCGAACACGAACAATGACTTCACGAACAATTTCGAACACAAGCTTATTTCAAACAGACTAAATTTCAAACTAAACGAACACGAACACAAGCTCTGTTAGTTCGTGTTCGGTTCGTTTACACCCCTACTCCACACTTAACACAACAGTAAGTTTATCCTAAGTTAACTTAGGATGAACGCCAAATCTAATCTCAATCTAAAAATCAAAATTTGTTATAGAATATATCAAAACTAACACTGGAACTTACCTAATTCAGCACCAAAACCCATAACTTAACATAGCGTTAAACCTAGTATAAACCTATATTAAATTCAGCCATCAAACAACCCTGAGTCATTTGGCGCAAAGAAAAATCCTATGAACCACTATCTCACAGGATCCTTCTTGCAAAGATCCAGCGTCTGTTCGTGAATGATATGCAGCCAATTGAGTTGCTAGAAAATCCATCCAATTAGGCTATAATCTTTGGCATGAACTTTGATCCATGTTTCCTAAAAAAGATGGTCAACCAGATGATGATTGTTGCTACCCGACAAGAGAGCTGTGCAATACGAACTCCAACCGCCTTCAAAATATCCATCAAATCAAGCACCGATAGAAATTGTAGGCTGGCTCCATAAGGTCGCCTCTTAAATAGCAATTTATCCTGGAAGAGAAGGACATACTTAGTCAATTGGTTTGGTAACTTCACCACCATATCGCTCGGGAAATAATATTTCTACCATAACGAAATAGGTCACGATTCGTTAGATTTGATATTTCGTCTTCAAGATTTTGACACATCATCTGATTTTCAGTAGAGCAAGGTTCCTCGGACGTTAGAATTTCGAAACATAAAAATAGGAGCACTATTGTTAGCACAAAAACTGGTTAGGCTCTGACGTAGGCCATTAGGAGCTCTGTTAATTGCACAAAAATAGGCTAGGAGACTCCACTTTTTTTTCTTTTTGAATGTCTGTTGATCTCACAAAAATAAGTTAACATTCTTTACATTCTTTCTCCTGTTTTTGGCTTATTTATAGGCTCAAAAACTAGAAAATGACCAAAAAAAGATTAATTTTCAGGTAAGCACACTTGGATCCTACTAGGATAATGTTTGTCGGCCAATCAGAACAAATTCGTGCACGCCCAAGAAGATCCAACGGCTTGACCACGCAATCCGTGACACTGGCGCACGATCCGTGTCTACCACTCGATCAAAGTCAATTTGTGCGTGCACTTGTGGATCCAACGACCCGCCCACACGATTCGCAACACTGATGCATCTTCATGTGTGATACTGCTCGATCTAATATCCACCATTGGATCGACAACCCCATGATCTTCAGTCATCGTCCAATCAACATCCCGCAAATTGTGATCTATGGCTTGATGCTACGGCCTACTTCACTCCATCATTTGACCCAACCATTGCCCACCATCTGATCGCACTCCCTGGATTACCGATATGGTCCAAGACAACGAAATGGGTCTGACTAGGCAACCCATTGGACGCATGACACAATCTGACTAGTTAGACCCGATAAGGCACGATAAAATCCCGTTCTGAGACATTAACCCACTACAACCCAGTTTTGTCGATCCACATCAACCCAAACTCAACCCATGACAAAAATGGCATATAAATGTGAAAGGCGGGACTCCAATGCGGGGAAACATGCGTCGCGTACTCAAATCAGTTGTTCGGGCATCTGCTTGTCAGTTGTAAGTCCCCTCTAGTCTGGGATTTGATTTTCCTCGAGTGTAGGGTGTGATACTCGAACTCTTAGGCGCATTAGGGATGGTCGGAGCTCGTGTAATAGCCACCGACCATTCCTTTATAATACACACACACACATATACATACAAATATAAGAAAGTATAAAAAGTGTTCGAANTACGACTCCTATGACGGTTTGGTACTCCGCAGTGATTCATGAGAAAAATGGTTGCTGAGAATTGGGCTGCGCAGTGATTCAATGAACGGTCAGATGAGTCGGATGGACAAGGGAATCTTCGGGAGCAAAGATTGCGCGCGGTATACTGTATCGGGATTGCGGATGACCGGAATCTCAGTTCTGCGTGGATTCGGTATTCAACGTAGATACCAATCGTACGGTTCTGCGTGGATTCGGTATTCAACGTTGATCCCAATCGTACGGCAAAAATGAGGTATATTTTTTAAATCTTATTCGATGCTCTTCCTCTACCTCTCCATCTCTCTCCTGTATTCTAGGCTCTAATAACATCGTGACAGCGTGACAGCTGTATGTATGACTGGCCCACATGTGATGTTAATTTAAAATAAAAAATTGGTCCAATCCGAACCAGAACCTGAAAAATTGACCCAATCCAAACCAAAACCTGAAAATATTGCAAGAATAAAAAGAGTATATTCAAATACGAGTGCTCAATCTCATCAACATTTCTCGACCTAAGATTTCCCGTTCGACGGTCTGACATCATTTTTTTCCCGACGTTTTAGGGTTCTCATTTAAGAATTGTTGTGATATATTGATGAGATGAGTCTAGAATAAATCCCCACAGATTAATTTTGAAGATCGAGAGTCCATAATATAATGATAGGAATGAAATGGAGGTGAGTTTTGAAATCATTTATGCTATTTCGTGATTTGCTCTTGGTCATTTGTAGGTTAAATATATTTTTTATTGATATTAAAGGCTTTAATTTCTTTTCTCAATAATAAAATGAAATGCAATGTCAAAGATTTATAGAGCACAGTGATTACAATACAACTCAAATACTTTTAAGTTTTCTTGGTTCACTGTAAAATAAGTGTAAGACTTAATTTTTTTTTTTTTTTTTGGGTTTAAAGTATATTAAAAATAATGTATTTATTGATATTAATTTTTTATGTCGCGAGTGCAGTATGCCCGTTCGAGCGTTATAGAATATTGCTTGATGCACGTGTTTATTCTCGTCGCATGAGCCATCCATTTCAAACCTCAAACTATAAACCAAAGGAAATTCTGGATAGTGCACAGCATGATACAATAAACATCATTGGTTGGCTTTCTACCAGCGAGGAGTTCAAGTGAAACTGCACCAAAGGCATATATATCAACCTTGATGCTGACTTTTCCATACATAGACAGGGATAAATATTTTAAGAATTTTATGAATAAAATTAAAAAGAATAATAATACAGTCCGCTTGGCACGTTATAGTTGCTCGAGAGAAAAAAATAAATCCGANCAAAAAAAAAAAAAAAAAAAAAAACCCAAAAAAAAAAAAAAAAAAAAAAAAAAAAAAACTTGATAACCAACTCAACAACAGGACCGAGATACTCCCCTGTAACAATGCTCATGAGTTCATTCGTTCTTTATTTGTAATAAGTTATGCTTGACAGTATGGACTTGTCCAAATTACGGGTTCCCCTCTGTTGGACATTAGCCCAAGGATTTTCCGCCGCTCTTGAAAACCTTCTTATAAACATCCCAATATTTTAGAATTTATAGGGTCAGCGTATTTTCTTGTTGTTATGGAGGCATCTCAAGGAATTAGAATAAATTAAGATCTCACAAAACAATTACAACTTTGTCGNGCCCAAGGGTTTTCCGCCGCTCTTGAAAACCTTCTTATAAACATCCCAATATTTTAGAATTTATAGGGTCAGTGTATTTTCTTGTTGTTATGGAGGCATCTCAAGTAATTAGAATAAATTAAGATCTCACAAAACAATTACAGCTTTGTCATTCAAGCTTCTACGTATGTGGTCACATACTACTTTGACAGCGAAAAACCTGCATCAACATGTAAGCATCCTCACACTTAAATCCCTACAAAATAATTCAATGAAAATAAATTAAGTACAAAGTCATTCTGCTAAAAGACAGAAGTGTAAGGAAAATATAAATAACACATGTAGCATTCAAATCTTTAATATCACATGAAAAACTGATATATATAAGCCAATGCAGACAAGTATATGAATTGGTTTACGGTAATGGGGTGGCATTGNCTCCAGCAACTCTTAGGAGAAATCACACTTAGACTCACCACACTACACAATACACACAATGGAACATTAAAGGAAAATCAATGACACACTAGCAGAATCCTTTTTCTGACCAATTTTTGCTCTAAATAGAGCGTAATATTGGTTTTCCAAGAGGTGTATCAAATAACTCTTCAAAAAGTGTCCAAATTCGTCAAATCTTCTATATTTTTGCCCTGCATCGACTTCATCACTGTCGGTGCCCACGATGCCACCGTCGACGCCCGTGATTGAAATTAAATTTGTGCTCTCTGTCAAATGGTGTCTTCAGTGCTGAGTATTTCTCTCCAAAATGCTATTTTGACTCCAAATTCC
>JXCR01142433.1:151345-170703 GCA_002079205.1 Phalaenopsis hybrid cultivar | reverse complement strand
TGTTGGTAATGTCACAGATCTTGAGGCAAGCCACAGTGACTTTCCAAACTATCTTATTGTTTAACTTTACATCATATAAGTGAAGTTATTTAATGTTTACCCTTATCATTTATTTAAAATTTAGGGCTTACACTTGCAAATCATCTGATCATACAAATAGCCTATGAATATGGGAGGATTTATGTCGTACCAGACGGACAACCTCAGAATCCTATATAGAGTTAGGACTTATGTTGCACAAAATAATTATGCAAAATCCTAAAGATAATATGAGGATTTATGTTGTATTAGACGAGCAACCTCGAAGTCCCAAGGGTTTATATTATTTAATTCTAAGGAAAGTTTTACTGAAGTAGATCTACTCAGTTTGAGTCTTGATCATTGCATGGAATTGACCTCTATCCGTTCATCTTGTTTTGAACTTCTTGCGGTGATGGTTGTAGAATTTAGGGTTCATATGTGAGCATGTAATTATTGTTTAGTCACAGGGCCTAGTGTGTGCCTTACNCGTCGTTCGCGAATAGCTCGTGTTCGGCTCGTTCGTTAAGAAACGAACACGACTAATTTTGAACACAAACTTATTTCAAACAAACTAAATTTCAAACTAACCGAACACGAACACAAGCTCTGTTAGTTCGTGTTTGGTTCGTTTACACCCCTACTCCACACCTAACACAACAGNATATAAGTTAATTAATATAATATATTATTTATATATATTAATATTAGGGATGTCAAACTGACTCGTCATTCGTGAATATTTCGTGTTCGACTCATTCGTTAAGAAACGAACACAAACAATGATTTCACGAATAATTTCGAACACAAGCTTATTTCAAACAAACTAAATTTCAAACTAACCGAACACGAACACAAACTCTGTTAGTTCGTGTTCGGTTCGTTTACACCCCAACTCCGCACTTAACACAACAATAAGTTTATCTTAAGTTAACTTAGGATGAACGCCAAATCTAATCTTAATCTAAAAATCAAAATTTGGTATAGAATATATCAAAACTAACACTTGAACTCACCTAATTCCGCACCAAAACCCATAACTT
This sequence comes from Phalaenopsis hybrid cultivar, assembly GCA_002079205.1. Classification (NCBI taxonomy): domain Eukaryota; kingdom Viridiplantae; phylum Streptophyta; class Magnoliopsida; order Asparagales; family Orchidaceae; genus Phalaenopsis; species Phalaenopsis hybrid cultivar. The sequence continues at coordinate 169,642 of JXCR01142433.1, read as the reverse complement.
AACATAGCTTTAAACCTAGTATAAACCTATATTAAATTCAGCCATCACACAATCCCGACTCATTTGGCGCAAAGAAATNATGAACGCCAAATCTAATCTTAATCTAAAAATCAAAATTTGGTATAGAATATATCAAAACTAACACTTGAACATAGCTTTAAACCTAGTATAAACCTTTATTAAATTCAGCCATCAAACAATCCCGACTCATTTGGCGCAAAGAAAAATCTTATGAACCACTATCTCACAGGATCCTTCTTGCAAAGATCCAGCAGCTGTTCGTGAATGATATGCAGCCAATTGTGTTGCTAGCCAAACCATCCAATTGGGCTATAATCTTTGGCATGAGCTTTGATCCATGTTTCCTAAAAAAGATGGTCAATCAGATGATGATTGTCGCTACCCGAGAAGAGAGCTGTGCAATACAAACTCCAACCGCCTTCAAAATATCCATCAAATCGAGCACTGACAGAAATTGTAGGCTGGCTCATAAGGTCGCCTCTTAAATAGCAATGTATCCTGGAAGAGAAGAATATACTTAGTCAGTTGGTTTGGTAACTTCACCACCATATCGCTTGGGAAACAATATTTCTACCATAATGAAATAGGTCACGATTCGTTAGATTTGATATTCTGTCTTCAAGGTTTTGACACATCCTCTGATTTTCAGTAGAGCAAGGTTCCTCGGACGTTAGCATTTCGAAATATAAAAATAGGAGCACTATTGTTTGCACAAAAACCGGTTAGGCTCTGACGTAGGCAGTTGCAAAGCCATTAGGAGCTCTGTTAATTGCACAAAAATAGGCTAGGAGACTCCACCTTTTTTTCTTTTTGAAGGTCTGTTGATCTCACAAAAATAAGTTAACATTCTCCACATTCTTTCTCCTCTTTTTGGCTTATTTTTAGGCTAAAAAACTAGAAAATGACAAAAAAAAAAGATCAATTTTCAGTTAAGCACACTTGGATTCTGCAAGGATAATGTTTGTCGGCCAATCAGAACTGATCTGTGCACGCCCAAGAAGATCCAATGGCCCGACCACGCAATCTGTGACACTGGCGCACGGTCCGTGTCTACCACCCGATTGAAGTCAATTTGCGCATGCACTTGTGGATCCAACGACCCGCCCACGCGATCCACGACACTGATGCATCTTCATGTGTGATATCGCTTGATCTAATACCCACCATTGGATCAACAAACCCATGATCTTTAGCCACCGTCTGATCAACATCTCGCAAATTGTGATCCATGGCTTGATGCTACGACCTACTTCACTCCATCATTTGACCCAATTGTTGCTCACCATCTGATCGCACTCCTTGGATTGCCGATATGGTCCAAGACAACGAAACGGGTCTGACTAGGCAACCCATAGGACGCATGACACAATCTGACTAATTAGACCTGCCAAGGCACGATTCCCGTTCTGAGATATTAACCCACTACAACCCAGTTATGTCGCATCAACCGATATGACCTGGTTCCTACACGTTAGCACGCCAAGACCTAGTTCGACACAACAAAGACCCACATCAACCCAAACTCAACCCATGACAAAAATGGCAGATAAATGTGAAAGGTGGGACTCCAATGCGGGGAAATAGGATGGAGACAAAACAACACAGCCTACCGCTCTATTAAAATTATTATTATTATTATTATTATTATTATTATTATTATTATTATCACGCTGCGTACTCAAATCAGTTGGTCGGACATCTGCTTGTCAGTTGTAAGTCCCCTCTGGTATGGGGTTCGATTCCCCTCGAGTGTAGGGTGTGATACTTGAACTCTTAGGCGCATTAGGGATGGTCAGAGCTTGTGTAATAGCCACCGGTCATTCCTTTATAATACACACACACACACACATATACATACAATANGTGATACTTGAACTCTTAGGCGCATTAGGGATGGTCAGAGCTTGTGTAATAGCCACCGGTCATTCCTTTATAGTACACACACACACACATATACATACAAATATAAGAAAATATAAAAAGTGTTCTAAATTTTGGTTTTATTGAATATGAAGTTAGTTGCCCGAAAATTGGTGAGCAATTGAACTAATCTGCTCGATAAGACAGACCAAATGATATCAAAATTGAATCAATCCGAGTCAAATCTATCCCAACTCAAGCTTTTAAATTAATTTTAGAAGTTTTCATTGCATAATTGGAAGTACAAATAGAATCAAATATGATAAACTTATAGTTAAATTGAACGTCTCAACGAATTGAATCCAACAAGCCTAAGATCGTTGATTGTGACATCATTAAGACACTCAAATATTCATCGAATGTTGTTAGATATGGAGAATCTATCTGAGTCGTTCGATGGAGTGATTCAACTTCCTTTCCTATTTGCAGAGAGANCGTCTCAACGAATTGAATCCAACAAGCCTAAGATCGTTGATTGTGACATCATTAAGACACTCAAATATTCATTGAATGTTGTTAGATATGGAGAATCTATCTGAGTCGTTCGATAGAGTGATTCAACTTCCTTTCCTATTTGCAGAGAGGCATCACGTAGACTCTATAAATAGAGTCATGCCTCCTCTTACGAGTGGACCTAGACCTTTAGCCAGAAGAAGACTGGAGTTTGGAGAAGGAGCAAAAGCCCAACTTCGTTTATACTCTAAAGATCCGACAAATACCCCCAACTCCTGCAACCGCTGATCATTGTCGACAAGCACCTGCTAGCCATCGTTGACCATTGACAGCCGCCATCTACTCATTATAGCGAAGCTCAGTGCATAGTCAAAACTTGTGTAGCGGAGCGAGGAGGCACAGTGCAAAGTAAAAAATGGACACAACAGAGTAACGAAGCACCATACGGAGCAGTTCATCATCTCAAAAGTTGTGCAAATCTCGAAGACGGTGTACCAAACTCCAACAACTATTCCCCGTTGTGACCACTCCCTTCCGTGGGGCGACGAGCTATTCCATACATGACCTTTGTAACTCGAGAACTATGCAATTATCTCTCACATATGGGACAAGGGCCTATACTTGTAATTACTAATTCATTGTACCCTATGATTTTTTCTCTTCTGGAGTATTCCTAGTAAAATTTATGATGTTTTTAACCTTAATTTTATTACCTGAGCGTGTATTGAATTCTAGTGCACTGCTAAGCCAACAATTCATTATTCTATCATTGCAAATTCTCAAGCACTAATCAATAAATACATATGCTTGCCATCTAAAAAATATTCTGATTCTTTAAATGACAATACAAATAAAAACATGCCAAAATTTATCCATCCATAAATCCTGACAACATTTTTGGACTATTACATTGTCAAATAACCATTTTCCTTTTTTATCCTTCTAAACAAATCCATTGGTCAAAAGTAGCATTCATGGGAGCTTTCAAAGCATTAAATAAGATATTTTGAACAGCTTCCCTTTTGACCATTACCTCATTGTTGACTGACAAATCATACCGAAAGCACTCTCCAAACCAAAATTTCCCCCATCATTTACTACTCCCCCAACCTCATCCCCTCAAAGATAACTTAAAGCAGCAATTTTTACTACAAACAGAAGAAATATTACAGCCATGAATCAAGACAGAGGAAGAAGAAGAAGAAGTAGAAGAAGAAGAAGAAGGGAGAAAGGAGGAGAAAACACTAATTAGAATCAAACTTATAGTGCTTGTCGACAGCAACAGAGACATCCCAAGTGCAACTCAATCCCTTGGGAAAGAACACCAGATCTCCAGATCCAAACTCCACATACTCTGATGATCCTTTGATGTATGCCTTCACTTTCCCCTTCAGAAGATAACACGTCTCCTTTGCATCATACTTGACCGGGAATTTTCCAGGAGGACAACCCCATCTGTCCACCCACCAAAAACAACTATATCTCTGAAACAGAGCAAGAGAAAGAATGTGAGGAGAAGAAGAGACAGAGCAAGCTTACTTCGGCCATGATTTGATGCCGAGCTCAGCCAAGCGCGACTCTGGTGGCTTTCTCTCAACGCAGATGGAGAGGTTTGAGGAGTCGATGGCCATGTCTTCTTCTTTGCTGGAGCTTGAAGCCATGGCGGATGAAGAGTAGGAGGAGGAAGCAAGGAAGAAGACTTGGGCTATTTAGAGGAATCTCTTATCTGCTTTTTTTGTGCAGATACTCTGAAGAGTTATATGGTTTTTATATGATTTGAAAGGGGAGAATATATGCAGAGGAGACGTCAATGGGAGTGATTATTACTTCTGTTAAAAATGTGTATTAATTAGTTCTTGTTTAGGCCTAATAATCACACGTGTCATGAAAAATACAAAAATTGTGTTTGACTGAGAGACTTTGATTTGTGTTTCTCATATGTTGATACTGATCAGGGAGGGCCTTTAAATTTGGATCGTTGCGTCGAGAAATTTTCGACGAAATATAATTATTTAATAGCGTCACTGGTTCGGACGGTGTAGCCGGCGCTGACTTGTAATTTGCGCTGCAAACATAGACTCAAATACAACACACAGACCCAAAATTTCTAATCCCGCGTCAATGAGTCTCATTTGTGTTTCTATTGTGATGAATTTGTCTGGTTTTTATGTAAAAATTGAAGTTTAGGCGCAAGATATGCAATACATAAGAATTGTGTAAAAATTAAAAGTTATATGTTAGATGTCATAGATAAGAATCGTATGGTTTGTACATAAAAATTGAAGTTTGGGTGTTAGATATATGTATTGCATGAGAATTGAGTGGAATGTGTCTAAAAATTGAAGTTTAAGGGTTAGATATGTACTTCATAAGAATTGTGTGGTTTGTATGAACAAATTGAATTTTATGTATTAGATATGCAATGCATAAGAATTGTGTGGAATGTATGAACAAGCTGAAGTTCATGAGTTATATATGTAATACATACGAATTGTGTGATTTGTATGCAAAAAATTAAAATTTTGGTGTTTGGTTTATGCGTAAAAATTGAAGTTTATGTATTAGATATGTGATATATATGAATTGTTTGGTTTGTATGTCATAAATAGAGGTTTAAACATTTCATATGTAATAGATAAGAATTTAGTAAAAGAAATTGACTCACTGATAAGTTCTTGAATGGTGTAGATGAATTTGTGCAAGTGGCATAACAATATAGTATTCACCTTTCAGAAAGTAAATTTCAATGCCCATGTGCGATGTACAAAAATCAAGCGTACCTAACACGCAATGAAGTCAAGTTGGATCTTTATCAAAAGAGACTTCAGCCCAATTATTGGTATTTCACTATGCATGGTGAGTATGAACTAGAAATCCAGTATGATCATGTTGTTGTTACATCAAATTATGCCCTCTCCAACTTAATATGATCCTAACACATATGAAGAAATGATTTTTGATGCCAATAGAGCTCGATGTGTTGGGAGTGTACTTGAGGATGATCAATCAATAAACTGTGAAGTGCAAAAATTACATAATTTAATGAATGTTGTACAACAACTTTTGTGGAAATGTTGCACAATGCATTCAGAGTTATCAGTAGCGTTGAAAATATTGAGCACTAAATCTGATTATAACATACCCGAAGAATGCTTTAATCAATTAGCAACATTGCTAAAGGAGAATTAAGTTCTATATGACCTTTACAAAATAAAAAATTTAGTATCAAAGTTAGAGTTACCATTTCAGGAGATAGATTATTATGTTAATAGTTGATGATATAATGTAAGGCTAATGTAGTGGAGATAAAAGATAATTTTTTTGGTGCTAAGAGATTCAAACCAAGGGGGCAATAAGTAATAATTAGAAAAATATTTCATGCAAATGTCTCTTCTACTTACTGCTCATACCCTAATTTTAAAGACTATTTGCTTATATGCTTACAATTGCTCACATGATATGACATAATACAAGATCTGTTGATACTAATTCTTTGAGTTATCTGTCAGATGAGTAAGCCTGTAAACACTTTGATCGTACTTATCTTGACTTTGCAGCTAAACCACACAATATTATGCTTGGCTTATGTGTGGATGGGTTCACATCATACAGTCACCTCACAGTTCTCTATTCATCTTGATGAGTGATTGTTATGTCTTATAACTTGCCCCCCGATATGTATATAACCACGCTATTTTTATTTCTGACATTGATCATACCATATTCATATTATGCAAAAAGAAAAAAAAATGATGTCTACTTAAAACATTTAATAAATTAGCTTCAAATATTGTGAGAAGTTGGTGTTCTAACTTATGATATTTCTATCATTATGTGGATGATTACTGCTTATCTGGCTTATGGGATTATATCTGGTTAGAGCACTAGCACAAAAATAGTTTATCCTTATTTTATTGATTTGTTCAAACCATTCATCTTAAAACATGAAAGAAAAAACTTCTATGTTCATTTCCTTAGAGATTTTTAGCCCATAATCACCCATTCATATAGAATATAGATGTCTTCTTCAAAAATATAGTTGAAAAATCAAGTTCTCCCTTAAAAATAATTGGAGAAAATTTATGACTGATGGTTAATAAAATATCAAAGATTATTGAAAGACCATAATTAGTTTCAAATTATTTGTCTTTCTAATTTTGGTGTTACAAATAATTGGACAAAGCAGAGTATTTTTTAGAATCATTCATACTGGAGGACTAATTTGATTAAGCATAATCTTGATTGCATGCAAATTGAGAAGAACGTTTTTAATAATATCTTCAATATTGTGATGAATATTAAGGGTAAAGTAAAAGAAAATATCAAAGTGAGATTGAACTTAAAGAAGTATTGCAATAAGAGGTGGTTAGAACTTCAAGAGGTAAATACAGGTAAACTAATAAAGCCTAAAGTCATGCACTGTCTCATATTGGATCAATAAAAAGTAATATATGAATAGATACATTTTTTAAAGTGTCCTAGAGGATATACTTGAGTCACTTTGTTAACTATGGTGCAATGTAAATATTAAATTGTTGGCATCAATTTTTTATGCCACAAATACTGGATGCCCCTATGATGTTGTGAGAGAGTGCGGTGGTCACGCTTGCCCTCTCGTAGCTCAAGGAATTTTTTGGGACGTTATTAGATGCACGCCATCTCCGAATTAGGGTTACCCCATCCTAGTCGAGTCCGATAGCGACTATCACTAATCTGTGACATTCCCCCATTCTATGGCAAGTTGAAAGGTCATTTTGGGCCTATATGGTCAGATCCAGTCATTAAGAGCTTTCTTTATCATAAAATGTGCTTAACAAACCCCCGAAGCAAAAAATGGCTCATAAGGGTCTAGCGTTAACACACCCAAATCGGGTCTGGCCACGCCTAACCCCTCTCCATAAGAGTTGGGGGTGATGTCTTCCTCATAGTCACGCCCAAAGGCGGTGTGACCACACCTCAAGACAAAGCCCACAGCTTAATTACATTATGGGGCATCACCATGTTAGACCTCCCAGTAGTTGAGTGAAGGTTGCCTTTAACATAGTCAAGTCTGAAGGCGGCATGACCACACAACAAGACAGTGAGTCTGACATAACTATGCTTGGGAGTCGCTATGACCACACTAAACTCATGGGAAAAGCAGCGTGACCACCACCAAGCCCGGTGTGACCACGCTAGATCGTTCTAGTTTCAAAACTTGGCCCTGGTGGCCCTAGGGAAGTGTGCCACTTAGAGCCAAAATTTAAGAGGTCTCCTTGGGCTTGAAGAGATTTGCATGGGAGGGTGTTAAATATGTGGGATTAGCTTCATTTGGAAGCTCATAAGTACCCTCCATTAGTCATTTGGCATAAACAAGGGGGCACTTCGGGGATTTTGCATTTTGAGGCTGGTTAACTTCTTATCTCCACCTCATTCTTTGTTAGCAACAGGCTTCAGTGTGTTTAGCCTCCTCCAAGAGCTAAAAATCTTCTTCTTCCCTTGAAGCTTGGAGCATCCTCTTCCTTGGAGCCAGGTTCTCCACTTGAAGGTTTGAGGTGAAAAGCTTGAGAGAAAGGTGAGAGTGAGAGCTTCCTTCCCCAACCTTCTTCTTCTTCCTCTCCTTCTCCATTCTCCGCCAAAAAGATCTGCTTCTTCCTGCACCATACTTTGAGTGTGTGAGGAGAGCTTTTTGAGGAGTGTGGCTAGCAAAGAGAAAAGCTTCTTCTCTCCTACATCAAAGGAGAGCTTCATCCTATCTTGGGGAAGGATAGTCGAAGTTCAGAACCTCGCCGGAGCTTCGTTGTCTCTCCTACCACTAGAAGAGTTTCTTAATTATTTGGAGAAGGAGTAGAGTGAACCTCGTCAGAGTTTTGTATTCTCTTTTACTGTTAAAAGAGCTTCATCCCACAAGAAGAAACATATCCACAACCTTCGCGTTGGTGAGATTCTTTAAAACCCTTGTATTTTCTTTCTTAGCTAGCCTCGGGAATATATTTTGCTAGGTATTTGTGGGTTTGGTCGCACACGCGAGACAAGTCTTCCATGCTATGCAAGTTGGTTGGCCGACTGATCCCGACTGTTTATATGCGACAATATAACAATAACTTTAATTATAATTTTTACTTATANCCAAATGATATCAAAATTGAATCAATCCGAGTCAAATCTATCCCAACTCAAGCTTTTAAATTAATTTTAGAAGTTTTCATTGCATAATTGGAAGTACAAATAGAATCAAATATGATAAACTTATAGTTAAATTGAACGTCTCAACGAATTGAATCCAACAAGCCTAAGATCGTTGATTGTGACATCATTAAGACACTCAAATATTCATTGAATGTTGTTAGATATGGAGAATCTATCTGAGTCGTTCGATAGAGTGATTCAACTTCCTTTCCTATTTGCAGAGAGGCATCACGTAGACTCTATAAATAGAGTCATGCCTCCTCTTACGAGTGGACCTAGACCTTTAGCCAGAAGAAGACTGGAGTTTGGAGAAGGAGCAAAAGCCCAACTTCGTTTATACTCTAAAGATCCGACAAATACCCCCAACTCCTGCAACCGCTGATCATTGTCGACAAGCACCTGCTAGCCATCGTTGACCATCGACAACCACCATCTACTCATTATAGCGAAGCTCAGTGCATAGTCAAAACTTGTGTAGCGAGCGAGGAGGCACAGTGCAAAGTAAAAAACCGACACAACAGAGTAACAAAGCATCATACGAAGCAGTTCATCATCTCAAAAGTTGTGCAAATCTCGAAGACGGTCTACCAAACTCCAACAACTATTCCCCGTTGTGACCACTCCCTACCGTGGGGCGACGAGCTATTCCATACATGATCTTTGTAACTCGAGAACTATGCAATTATCTCTCACATATGGGACAAGGGCCTGTACTTGTAATTACTAATTCATTGTACCCTATGATTTCTTCTCTTCTCGAGTATTCCTAGTAAAATTTATGATGTTTTTAACCTTAATTTTATTACCTGAGCGTGTATTGAATTCTTGTGCACTGCTAAGCCAACAATTCATTATTCTATCATTANTGTATCCTGGAAGAGAAGAATATACTTAGTCAGTTGGTTTGGTAACTTCACCACCATATCGCTTGGGAAACATTATTTCTACCAGAACGAAATAGGTCACGATTCGTTAGATTTGATATTCCGTCTTTAAGGTTTTGACACATCCTCTGATTTTCAGTAGAGCAAGGTTCCTCGGACGTTAGCATTTCAAAACATAAAAATAGGAGCACTATTGTTAGCACAAAAACCGGTTAGGCTCTGACATAGGCAGTTGCAAAGCCAATAGGAGCTCTGTTAATTGCACAAAATAGGCTAGGAGACTCCACCTTTTTTTCTTTTTGAAGGTCTGTTGATCTCACAAAAATAAGTTAACATTCTCCACATCCTTTCTCCTCTTTTTGGCTTATTTTTAGGCTCAAAAACTAGAAAATGACAAAAAAAAAGATCAATTTTCAGTTAAGCACACTTGGATTCTGCAAGGATAATGTTTGTCGGCCAATCAGAACTGATCCGTGCACGCCCAAGAAGATCCAATGGCCCGACCACGCAATCCGTGACGCTGGCGCACGATCCGTGTCTACCACCCGATTGAAGTCAATTTGCGCATGCACTTGTGGATCCAACGACCCGCCCACGCGATCCACGACACTGATGCATCTTCATGTGTGATACCTCTTGATCTAATACCCACCATTGGATCAACAAACCCATAATCTTTAGCCACCGTCTGATCAACATCCCGCAAATTGTGATCCATGGCTTGATGCTACGACCTACTTCACTCCATCATTTGACCCAACTGTTGCCCACCATCTGATCGCACTCCTTGGATTGCCGATATGGTCCAAGACAACGAAACGGGTCTGACTAGGCAACCCATAGGATGCATGACACAATCTGACTAGTTAGACCTGCCAAGGCACGATCCCCGTTCTGAGACATTAACCCACTACAACCCATTTATGTCACATCAATCGATATGACCTGGTTCCTACACGTTAGCACGTCGAGACCTAGTTCGACACAACAAAGACCCACATCAACCCAAACTCAACCCATGACAAAAATGGCATATAAATGTGAAAGGTGGGACTCCAATGCTGGGAAATAGGAAGGAGACAAAACAACACAGCCTACCGCTCNATATATATATATATATATATATATATATATATATATATATATTGTGATACTATGCAAGTATATGTATAATTATCAAGTAATATAGGACTTTTTTGATTAAAACCTGAATATCGAACCCACAGAAAAAATACGCAATATGCACTTTTGAACAACAACTTTCTATTCTAAAAATATAATTAATTAAACTACAAATATTTTTGCAGTATTAAAATTTAATTTTTTTGGGTATTTTTGATATTTTGACGGAATAGTAACAATTTAAACAGATAACTTGAACTTATGTAAAAGAAAAGTACTAACTTTGATAAATATCTTTCTCCTTATCATGAATCAGTAATAAGCATAAGAATTATGTTGTGGAAGTATGTAAATTGTGTTGTGTCAAATATAAGCAATTATATTTTTCACCCTTACTGGAGATGCTATAAAGCACAATGACTAATTTAAAGTTTGAATAGTTTTGAAAACGAACTAGAGATGCTATAAAGAATATTGGCTAATTTAAAGTTTGAATAGTTCTGAAGACCGACTAACCCTTACTAGAGATGCTATAAAGAACATTGGCTAATTTAAAGTTTGAATAGTTATGATGACCGGCTAGATGGGGGAAGATACCAGCTCTCACTCTAGAGTTCCCTCGATTCCCTCCACCTGGGGGCTAACATCTCATATCATAATCTAAAGCAATAAATCAAGTTGGGAGCTTTAACCTGTCACTTTAAAGTCCTCTAACTCCACATCCTTCAATGATTATTTCCCTATTTATTTGTATTAAATCATATGAATTACATTCTCATTCATACAATCTCATGTGATTCTTTCTAATTGTTGACTGAGACAATACCAACCCGGTTCTTACATGTTCTCACAATAAATTTTAACATATGGATAGGTCAAATCAAGAAGTAAATGAAGTTCATGGATTTAAAGGTACCATAAATTTTAACATCTCTACTTCCTTCTTTTATTAATCTTCAAGAGGTGCATTGATAACTCTTCAAAATGTATCCAAATTCGATGTATTCTCCAAATGATGCGTCCTTTCACAAGTTTTTTAATTATATTTTCGTTCCTAGTGGTCAACCACCATCTTTAGCCAATATGTGTCTCAAATGCCTCTTCAAAATTTGGCCAAACGAAGAAAACCACCAAATAACTGTCTCTTGCGCTTAAGCGCGGGGCCTCTGGCACTTAGGCGCAGCCTTCTCTATTTAACCGGGCTGGTACTTAGGTGCCAAAACACTTTAGCACAATTTTCACCTCTTTGTTCCAAATTTGATCATTTTTAACTCCTTTTAGCATTTTTCATCTTTTTACTTGTACCTGAAAGAAAAACACACAAATATCTTCCATTAAAACGCAATATCTCAAAAATAGGTATAAAAATGCGTCTAAAAATACTATATATTTTAGGTGTATTACCGACACAAGTCGACACGCCCATATGCATATTGATGAGTTGTTTATTTTTTAGAGGAAGCCCCATATATTAGGAGCTTTTGCGATCACCTTGAGATTCCCATGAGCAAAATCTACATTTTTCCTTTCTAGCACAAAATTAGGCTCATTAAGAACCTTAAAATTTTAAATTTTCTACTCAAAATTCTAATAATAAGAGATTAAGATAATCAAAATCTAAGAATTATAATTGTAGGACTTTTAAAAAGCTAATTTTACTTTCTTGAATGGTCGTCGAGCCGGATTTTAAACAGATTCTAGAACATGGCTCTCACTAAAGTCATAATTAATAGGGCAACCATAAAATCTAAGGACTGCTCTAAATGACTGTATCATTTTGCATGCCCTGAGGATAAGTCCTCATATTTTTTCTAACCTGACTGGCCTAGCATATATTTTTACTTAGGTGGTTATCTAGTGCGCATAGGTCGTTAGAGACTCCCCGAAGCTCAATGTAAGTTCTTTGTTGGGAGTCTTTCCAGCTTTGTAGTTGAACCCCCTTCCCTTCCTTTACAGCGGCATCCTAACCACTTCAGTTGGTATAAGTCACACATCTTATAGCTCCATGTGATAATCATAGGATAGAGTTTTTTTTCATTTGACCTTAAGGCTACCAACGTCTCCACGGACGACACAATTCACTGATTGTTGGTCCGGAATCTTCGGACGTGTTAGGTCCACTACCTTCACGATCAGGTAGAGGTCCTAGTAGCTTGGGATGGCGGGTTGGTGGTAGCATAATACAACTATATCTACCTTCTAGGGATTACTCCTCCCCTCCTTTGACTACCTCTGTTGAGCCCTGTCATTCCTTTTTCCTTCGTTGATATCATCTTGAAGGCTTAATTATCGATAATTGGCGCTCTTTTGGGATACGACAATTTGTCCTCTCCTCTTATGACCTAGATGTGCTTTTACGTATCGGGATTCCTCGTCATGATGATTTGATTGTTTAATAGGCTTCGTATAACGATGATTATGTTACCCATGTGAGACTCACTCTCCGTTCCTTGGCTTAACGGAAGCTTTGAGAGAATCAAAGCATTCCCCTGCGAAATAACTATTCTTTGATAGCCATGTGCTAGTTATTACTTTAAATATAAGCAAAACTCCTTGGATCAAGAGCATTCTTTGGCAACCCCAAAGATGTAATTAACTAAGTGGGATGCATCCTCTTAGGAGCACTTTAAACCACATAAAAGGTAAACACTCATGAATCACTGGTTATTGGTAGCTTTCATAGTCATTCTTTCACGGATAGTTGACACAAGCTATTTAGGTCAATTTTTTTTTATACGCATATGCTTGACTTATCCTAGCGACTTTTGCAGCACAAGAGTTCTCCATGTTCTCTCTTGTTTGTCTGTCTTTGTCGTATGTCTTGTTTTTCAGGTTTGTCTCTTCCCCGATCATTCGCATGATCCTAAAAAGATACTTATTCAAAAAGAAGAAATATACGACGATGGGAAAACTATCTACTCCTTCAAAAATAAAAATAGAAATGAATGAAAACATAGACTTTAATGTTTGTACATGGTCCATCATCCTTGAAAAGTTTCTTTATGAAAAATACTTAAATGGCTATCATAATTTAACCTCGAAAAGTTTCTTTATGAAAAATACTTAAATGGCTATCATAATTTAACCTCAATAATGAATCTCATTTTGGCCCTATTTGGATAGCTTTTTTCTCTCTAAAAGTGCATCTACTTGCTAGCTTTTTTTAGCATGTTTTTTTTTTTTAAATTAGTCCAANACAGTTCTCTATTCATCTTGATGAGTGATTGTTATGTCTTATAACTTGCCCCCCGATATGTATATAACCACGTTATTTTTATTTCTGACATTGATCATACCATATTCATATTATGCAAAAAGAAAAAAATGATGTCTACTTAAAACATTTAATAAATTAGCTTCAAATATTGTGAGAAGTTGGTGTTCTAACTTATGATATTTCTACAAAATATATTTTCTACCTTAAATCTATCATTATGTGGATAATTACTGCTTATCTGGCTTATAGGATTATATCTGGTTAGAGCACTAGCACAAAAATAGTTTATCCTTATTTTATTGATTTGTTCAAACCATTCATCTTAAAACATGAAAGAAAAAACTTCTATGTTGATTTCCTTAGAGATTTTTAGCCCATTCATATAGAATTTAGATGTCTTCTTCAAAAATATAGGTCGTTAGAGACTCCCCGAAGCTCGATGTAAGTTTTTTGTTGGGAGTCTTTCCAGCTTTGTAGTTGAACTCCCTTCCCTTCCTTTACAGTGGCATCCTAACCACTTCAGTTGGTATAAGTCATACATCTTAGAGCTCCATGTGATAATCATAGGATAGAGTTTCTTTCATTTGACCTCAACGTCTCCACGGACGACACAATTCATTGATTGTTGGTCAGGAATCTTCGGACGTGTTAGGTCCACTACCTTCACGATCAGGTAGACTTAAGGTCCTAGTAGCTTGGGATGACGGGTCGGTGGTAGCATAATACAACTATATCTACCTTCTAGGGATTACTCCCCCCTCCTTTGACTACCTTTGTTGAGCCCTGTCGTTCCTTTTTCCTTCGTTGATATCATCTTGAAGGCTTAATTATCGATAATTGGCGCTCTTTTTGGATACGACGATTTGTCCTCTACTCTTATGACCTAGATGTGCTTTTACATATCGGGATTCCTCGTCATGATGATTTGATTGTTTAATAGGCTTCGTATAACAATGATTATGTTACCCATGTGAGACTCACTCTCCGTCCCTTGGCTTAACGGAAGCTTTGAAAGCATCAGAGCATTCCCCTGCGAAATAACTATTCTTTGATAGCCAATTTGCTAGTTATTACTTTAAATATAAGCAAAACTCCTTGGATCAAGAGCATTCTTTGGCAACCCCAAAGATGTAATTAACTAAGTGGGATGCATCCTCTTAGGAGCACTTTAAACCACATAAAAGGTAAACACTCATGAATCACTGGTTATTGGTAGCTTTCATAGTCATTCTCTCACGGATATTTGGCACAAGCTATTTAGGTCAAATTTTGTTTATACGCATATGCTTGACTTATCCTGGCGACTTTTGCAGCACAGGAGTTCTCCATGTTCTCTCTTGTTTGTCTGTCTTTGTCATATGTCTTGTTTTTCAGGTTTCTCTCTTCCCCGATCATTCGCATGATCCTAAAAAGATACTTATTCAAAAAGGAGAAGTATACGACGATGGGAAAACTATCTACTCCTTCAAAAATAAAAATAGAAATGAATGAAAACATAGACTTTAATGTTTGTACATGGTCCATCATCCTTGAAAAGTTTCTTTATGAAAAATACTTAAATGGCTATCATAATTTAACCTCAATAATGAATCTCATTTTGGCCCTATTTGGATAGCTTTTTTCTCTCTAAAAGTGCATCTATTTGCTAGCTTTTTTTAGCATGTTTTTTTTTTTAATTAGTCCAGTGTGTGTTATTTTTTTCTTATAGCATCCATGTCTTATCTTTTTTTGGCTCGAGTATTGGTGGAATTTAAAGTAATTGAGAACTTTGATAAGAAATTTTGGATTATAATAATAATAATAAACTGACACAATGTCATCTTCGAGTGGAACATATTTTTTTATAAATGACATTATTTTCTTGGCCATAGGGATTCTCTAAGGTAGATTGATCCTAATGGCTTTTCTTTTGATGATGAGGCATCTTCATCTTCTATTGGAAAAATCTCTCTTTGATTCAAGAGGCATTAAACATAGAGATTCTTATTGATTCACCCCTATAAATCCTCTATTTATACATTCTAACATTGAAGAGTCTATCATTCATTAGACAACTAATTTTTTTTCTATTTATTATAAATTACTCTTGATGATGGATATAATAATTTAAATCAATCATTCTATAGTTCATATCATACTTGCTAGTATGG
The DNA here is from genome assembly GCA_002079205.1 of Phalaenopsis hybrid cultivar. NCBI lineage: Eukaryota > Viridiplantae > Streptophyta > Magnoliopsida > Asparagales > Orchidaceae > Phalaenopsis > Phalaenopsis hybrid cultivar. The sequence continues at coordinate 153,707 of JXCR01142433.1, read as the reverse complement.
ATCCATACTTAAATAATATATATTCCTCTTAAAAGTTTCATATATATTCAAATAATATATGTTCAAATAATTTATAATTACTTTAACAATACTCAACACACTCATAAAAATATTTTAAATATTGTTAAAAATAAATTTATTCATTTTTTAAAACATAAAAAATACTCTAAATAAAATTTATTTTTAAAAAATAAAAGGCAAAAATTNTTACTTTAACAATACTCAACACACTCATAAAAATATTTTAAATATTGTTAAAAATAAATTTATTCATTTTTTTAAAACATAAAAAATACGCTAAATAAAATTTATTTTTAAAAAATAAAAGGCAAAAATTAAAAAATAAAAAATGATCCCAAGGAGGCCCTAATTAGTATGATATCAATTATTGTTCAATGTTATCTTGTGTTTATATTAATTTGAACAAGTTGTTATGCTAACTAAATTATAATTACATGTGAATCTAATCTTCTCTTACCCACACCCTAAGCATTATTTTATAAATAGATTTGCAACAAGGACGCAACATGCAAGCCATGCAAAATACAATTTTTTTTGTCTTTTTTAAGACTTATTATTACTATTATTTTATTATTAGGAAGAGTTTCATGCAACAACTCAATTTTTATGTATTTACATGTCTACCGCCAAAACTTCAACTTTTAAGTATATATGCGGCCTTATCCATGCATGAAAAAGAGTATTTTACACTTTTAAAACTTGAGATATAATAATGTATTCTATATGATATGAAAGATTTTAAGGGTATAAAGGTAAAAGTAAAATGTAGATATTAGACGTATAAATATACATAAGAGTAGCTTGGTATGTATGTAAAAGCCCCTTATTACTATTATTATTTGGGAAATTTACATGCATATCACGCAATTCTTATGAATTTATATATCAAACACCCAAAGTTTGATGTTTGCGTCTGTATACTACAAAATAGTCATTATGGTTCGAAAAGACGCTAATATGCTTGAGAAGAACTGCGGGTCAGAGAAGATGTTAGGGACCCTAACAACCCAGGATTTTAAAAGGTGATATTAGGTTAGGTCTGGACTCCTTATGAACGCAGCACTCCATTCATACAAAGTCCGGACCTAATATTTTCCCCCTTTTTTAGACCCAATTTTCGAGTATCAAATGTCCAATATCATCTGACAAGTAACAAATGTCAAGTACCAGTTTCCGCTAAGGACTTATCCCCTATCTATGTCATTTTAGTGAAAACTTATTTAATATATTCNAAATTAAAACTAGAATCAAATCATCATTCCCCCTCAATTTTAAATGCACCTGGCCTTAATCCTTAACACATTGCTTGGTGTTGAGTTGATCATAACCAAATTATTATTGCCAAGGGTTGAGTACCCTATAGATCTTTTGAGCATGCTTTTAAGTGGCTCGTTGAACCTAGAGACTTGACTTCATGATTTAGGCGCCTTTGGACTCTTGGCTCATCTCATGGACTAAGTTGTTTAGACCCACTCTTTTGCTTAGTCAACCTTGCACTTTGAATCACTCTTCTAACTATTTCTTTTGGTCTAAAAAGACTATAATTTATTGAGCTAATCTTTAAAAAAAAATCAAAATTAATTAAAATTAAAAAAATCAAATTCAACCAAATTAAGATCAAAATCCACTAAATTCAAATTCACAATTCATAAATTTTAAATCAATCTAAACAAATCAATTCATATATTCAAAAAAACATAAATAAAACACAAATATTTTTTTTAAAACAAAACCTAAATAAAAAAAATTTAGATAGATTCAAAATTTAAGTATAAAACAAGCTGAAATCAAATAAAATCATATAAACCAATATCAAATAAATGCATAATGCATATATAAAACAACACATACTCAATTAAATAATCAAATATAAATCTAATCCAAAATTCAATTAAATTTAAACAAAATGTCTTTTTTTTTTCTTTCAAAGTCTTTCATTAAATACATCTACACCAGATCCAATTCAAATGCTACTGAAATCAACTCTTGATTAACCATTTAAATCATCACAACTCCACACTTAAACCCAACCTCAAACTCCACACTATGCCTGTCAAAAAAGTTCATTGTTCGTGAACAGTTCGTGTTCGGTTCGTCAATGAGTTCATGTTCGGTTCGTTCGATAAGTAAACGAGACGAACGTGAACAAATTTTTTTCGTTCTGTTAGTTAAACGAACCAAACACGAATGGTGATGTGTTCGTTCGTGTTCGAATCGTTATTGTTCGAAATATAAAATAATTTAAAATAATTATACATAAAAAATTTGATATTTTAAAAAATTAAATTTTATAATTTATAATATATAATAAAATAATAAAATAATATATTAATATACTATA
>JXCR01142433.1:138623-149372 GCA_002079205.1 Phalaenopsis hybrid cultivar | reverse complement strand
TTCTTCCTCTGTCTTGATTCATGGCTGTAATATTTCTTCTGTTTGTAGTAAAAATTGCTGCTTTAAGTTATCTTTGAGGGGATGAGGTTGGGGGAGTAGTAAATGATGGGGGAAATTTTGGTTTGGAGAGTGCTTTCGGTATGATTTGTCAGTCAACAATGAGGTAATGGTCAAAAGGGAAGCTGTTCAAAATATCTTATTTAATGCTTTGAAAGCTCCCATGAATGCTACTTTTGACCAATGGATTTGTTTAGAAGGAGAAAAAAGGAAAATGGTTATTTGACAATGTAATAGTCCAAAAATGTTGTCAGGATTTATGGATGGATAAATTTTGGCATGTTTTTATTTGTATTGTCATTTAAAGAATCAGAATATTTTTTAGATGGCAAGCATATGTATTTATTGATTAGTGCTAGAGAATTTGCCGTGATAGAATAATGAATTGTTGGCTTAGCAGTGCACGAGAATTCAATACACGCTCAGGTAATAAAATTAAGGTTAGACACGCCAGAAATTTTACTAGGAATACTCAAGAAGAGAAAAAATCATAGGGTACAATGAACTAGTTATTACACGTATAGGCCCTTGTCCCATATGTGAGAGATAATTACATAGTTCTCGAGTTACAAAGGAAATGTATAGAATAGCTCGTCGCCCCATGGTAGGGAGTGGTCACAACGGGGAATAGTTGTTGGAGTTTGGTACACCGTCTTCGAGATTTGCACAACTTTCGAGATGATGAACTGCTCCGTATGATGCTTAGTTACTCTGTTGTGTCGGTTTTTTACTTTGCACTGTGCCTCCTCGCTCCGCTACACAAGTTTTGACTATGCACTGAGCTTCGATGTAATGAGTAGATGGCGGTTGTCGATGGTCAACAATGGCTAGCAGGTGCTTGTCGACAATGATTAGCGGTTGCAGGAGTTGGGGGTATTTGTCGGATCTTCAGAGTATAAACGAAGTTGGGCTTTTGCTCCTTCTCCAAACTCCGGTCTTCTTCTGGCTAAAGATCTAGGTCCACTCGTAAGAGGAGGCATGACTCTATTTATAGAGTCTAGGTAATGCCTCTCTGCAAATAGGAAATGAAGTTGAATCACTCCATCGAACGACTCAGAGAGATTCTCTATATCTAATAACATTCGATGAATATTTGAGTGTCTTAATGATGTTACAATCAACGATCTTAGGCTTGTTGGATTCAATTCATTGAGACGCTTAATTTGACTATAAGTTTATCATATTTGATTCTATTTGTACTTCCAATTATGCAATGAAAGCTTCTAAAATTAATTTAAAAGCTTGAGTTGGATTGATTTGACTCGGATTGATCCAATTTTGATATCATTTGGTCTGTCTTGTCGAGCAGATTAGTTTAAATGTAAGTTTGTTGAATTAAGAGTTCTAGATGAACTTTAATTGAAGTTTGAATGGTTTTTTGCTCATGTCATACTCCAAGATTCATGTTCAATGATAAAAATTTGTTGATGACATATCAATTGCTCCCCAATTTTCGGGCAACTAACTTCATATTCAATATAACCAAAATTTACAACACTTTTTATATTTTCTTATATTTGCATGCATATGTGTGTGAGTGTGTGTATTATAAAGGAATGGTCGGTGGCTATTAGACGAGCTCCGACCATCCCTAATGTGCCTAAGAGTTCGAGTATTACACCCTACGCTCGAGGGAAATCGAACCCACCAGAGGGGACTNGATAACTTAAAGCAGCAATTTTTACTACAAACAGAAGAAATATTACAGCCATGAATCAAGACAGAGGAAGAATTAGAAGAAAAAGAAGAAGAAGAAGAAGGGAGAAAGGAGGAGAAAACACTAATTAGAATCAAACTTATAGTGCTTGTCGACAGCAACAGAGACATCCCAAGTGCAACTCAATCCCTTGGGAAAGAACACCAGATCTCCAGATCCAAACTCCACATACTCCGATGATCCTTTGATGCATGCCTTCACTTTCCCCTTCAGAAGATAACATGTCTCCTTTGCATCATACTTGACAGGGAATTTTCCAGGAGGACAACCCCATCTGTCCACCCACCAAAAACAACTATATCTCTGAAACAGAACAAGAGAAAGAATGTGAGGAGAAGAAGAGACAGAGCAAGCTTACTTCGGCCATGATTTGATGCCGAGCTCAGCCAAGCGCGACTCTGGCGGCTTTCTCTCAACGCAGATGGAGAGGTTTGAGGAGTCGATGGCCATGTCTTCTTCTTTGCTGGAGCTTGAAGCCATGGCGGATGAAGAGGAGGAGGAGGAAGCAAGCAAGAAGATTTAGGCTATTTAGTNCATGTCTCCTTTGCATCATACTTGACCGGGAATTTTCCAGGAGGACAACCCCATCTGTCCACCCACCAAAAACAACTATATCTCTGAAACAGAACAAGAGAAAGAATGTGAGGAGAAGAAGAGACAGAGCAAGCTTACTTCGGCCATGATTTGATGCCGAGCTCAGCCAAGCGCGACTCTGGCGGCTTTCTCTCAACGCAGATGGAGAGGTTTGAGGAGTCGATGGCCATGTCTTCTTCTTTGCTGGAGCTTGAAGCCATGGCGGATGAAGAGGAGGAGGAGGAAGCAAGCAAGAAGATTTAGGCTATTTAGTGGAATCTCTTATCTGCTTTTTTTGTGCAGATACTCTGAAGAGTTATATGGTTTTTATATGATTTGGAAGGGGAGAATATCTGCAGAGGAGACGTCAATGGGAGCTATTATTACTTCTGTTAAAAATGTGTATTAATTAGTTTTTGTTTAGGCCTAATAATCACACGTGTCATGAAAAATACAAAAAAAATAAAAGGTTGTGGAATGTGATTTATTCATATCTTTTTTATTTTAAATTGTGTTCGACTGAGAGACTTTGATTTGTGTTTCTCGTATGTTGATACCGATTAGGGAGGGCCTTTAAATTTGGATCGTTGCGTCGAGAAATTTTCGACGAAATATAATTATTTAATAGCGTCACTAGTTCGTACAGTGTAACCGGCGCTGACTAGTAAACACAGACTCAAATACAACACACAGACCCAAAATTTCTAACACGCGTCAATGAGTCTCATTTGTGTTTCTATTGTGATGAATTTGTCTGATTTTTATGTAAAAATTGAAGTTTAGGTGTAAGATAATTTATCTGTTAGATGTCATAGATAAGAATCGTGTAGTTTGTATATAAAAAATGAAGTTTGGGTGTTAAGTGAAATGTATCTAAAAATTGAAGTTTAAGTGTTAGATATGTACTTCATAAGAATTGTGTGGTTTGTATGAACAAATTGAATTTTATGTATTAGATATGCAATGCATAAGAATTGTGTGGAATGTATGAAAAAATTGGAGTTCATGAGTTAGATATGTAATACATCGAATTGTGTGATTTTTATGCAAAAATTAAACTTTTGGAGTTAGATATGTAATACATAGGAATTATGTGGTTTGTATTTAAAAATTGAAGTTTATGTATTAGATGTGTGATATATATGAATTGTTTGGTTTGTATGTCATAAATAGAGGTTTAAGCATTAGATATGTAATAGATAAGAATTTAGTAAAGGAAATTGACTCACTGATAAGTTCTTGAATGGTGTAGTTGAATTTGTGCAAGTGATATAACAACATATCATTTACCTTTCAGAAAGTAAATTTCAATGGCCCATGTGCGATGTACAAAAGTCAAGTGTACCTAATACCCAATGAAGTCAAGTTGGATCTTTATCAGAAGAGACTCCAACCCAATTATTGGTATTTCACTACACATGGTGAGTATGAACCACAAATTCAATATGATCTTGTTGTGTTTCATCAAATTATGCCCTCTCCAACATAATATGATCCTAACACATATGAAGAAATGATTTTTGATGCCAACATAGCTCATTGTGTTGGGAGTGTACTTGAGGATGATCAATCAGTAAAGTGTGAAGTGCAAAAATTACATCATTTATTGAATGTTGTACAACAACTTTTGTGGAAATGTTGCACAATGCATTCAGAGTTATCAGTAGCATTGAAAATATTGAGCACTAAATTTGATTATAACATACCCGAAGAATGGTTTAATCAATTAGCAACATTGCTAAAGGAGAATTTAGTTCTATATGACCTTTACAAAATAAAAAATTTAGTATCAAAGTTAGAGTTACCATTTCAGGAGATAGATTATTATGTTAATAGTTGATGCTATAATATAAGGCTAATGTAGTGGAGATAAAAGATAAATTTTTTTGGTGCTAAGAGATTCAAACCAAGGGGGCAATAAGTAATAATTAGAAAAATATTTCATACAAATGTCTCTTCTACTTACTGCTCATACCCTAATTTTAAAGATTATTTCCTTATATGCTTACAATTGCTCACATGATATGACATAATACAAGATCTGTTGATACTAATTCTTTGAGTTATCTGTCAGATGAGTAAGCCTGTAAACACTTTGATCGTACTTATCTTGACTTTGCAGCTAAACCACACAATATTATGCTTGCTTATGTGTGGATGGGTTCACATCATACAATCACCTCAGAGTTCTCTATTCATCTTGATGAGTGATTGTTATCTATTATGACTTGCCCCCCGATATATATATAACCACGCTATTTTTATTTCTGACATTGATCATACCATATTCATATTATGCAAAAAGAAAAAAAATGATGTCTAATTAAAACATTTAATAAATTAGCTTCAAATATTATGAGAAGTTGGTGTTCTAACTTATGATATTTCTATAAAATATATTTTCTAGCTTAAATCTGTCATTATGTGGATGATTACTGATTACCTGGCTTATGGGATTATATCTGGTTAGAGCACTAGCGCAAAAATAGTTTATCCTTATTTTATTGATATGTTCAAACCATTCATCTTAAAACATGAAAGAAAAAACTTCTATGTTGATTTCTCTAGAGATTTTTAGCCCATAATCACCCATACATATAGAATATAGATGTATTCTTCAAAAATATAGTTGAAAAATCAAGTTCTCCCTTAAGAATAATTGGAGAAAATTTATGATTGATGATTAATAAAATATCAAAGATTATTGAAAGACCTTTGTTTCAAATTAATTGTCTTTCTAATTTTGGTGTTACAAATAATTTGACAAAGCAGAGTATTTTTTGGAATCATTCATACTGGAGGACTAATTTTATTAAACATAATCTTGATTGCATGCAAATTGAGAAGAATGTTTTTAATAATATCTTCAATACTGTGATGGATATTAAGGGTAAAGTAAAAGAAAATGTTAAAGTAAGATTGAACTTAAGGAAGTATTGCACTAAGAGGTGGTTAGAACTTCAAGAGGTAAATGCAGGTAAACTAATAAAGCCTAAAGTCATGCACTGTCTCATATTGGATCAACCAAAAGTAATATTTGAATAGATGCATTTTTTAAAGTGTCCTAGAGGATATACTTGAGTCACTTTGTTAACTCTGGTGTAATGTAAATATTAGATTGTTGGCATCAATTTTTGATGCCACGAATACTGGATGCCCCTGTGATGTTGTGAGAGAGTGCGGTGGTCACGCTTGCCCTCTCGTAGCTCAAGGAATTTTTTGGGACGTTATTAGATGCACGCCATCTCCGAATTATGGTCATCCCATCGCGGTCGAGCCCGATAGCGACTATCACTAATCCATGACATTCCCCCATTCTATGGCAAGTTGAAAGATCATTCTGAGACCTATATGGTCAGATCCAGTCATTAAGAGCTTTCTTTATCATAAAATGTGCTTAACAAACTCCCGAAGCAAAAAATGGCTCATAAGGGTCTAGCGTTAACACACCCAAATAGAGTCTGGCCACGCCTAACCCCTCTCCATAAGAGTTGGGGGTGATGCCTTCCTCATAGCCACGTCCAAAGGCGGCGTGACCACTCCTCAAGACAAAGCCCACTGCTTAATTACATCATGGGGCATCGCCATGTTAGACCTCTCAGTAGTTGAGTGAAGGTTGCCTTTAACATAGTCAAGTCTGAAGGCGGCATGACCACACAACAAGACAATGAGCCTGACGTAACTATGTCAGGGAGTCGTTGTGACCACACTAACCTCATGGGCAAAGCATCGTGACCACCAACGAGCCCGGTGTGACCACGCCAGATCGTCCTAGTTTCAAAACTTGGCCCTGGTGGCCCTAGGGAAGTGTGCCACTTAGAGCCAAAATTAAACATTCACGATCAGGTAGACTTAAGGTCTTAGTAGCTTGGGATGACGAGTCGGTGGTAGCATAATACAACTATATCTACCTTCTAGGGATTACTCTTCCCCTTCTTTGACTACCTCTGTTGAGCCCTGTCGTTCCTTTTTCCTTCGTTAATATCATCTTTACGGCTTAATTATCGATGATTGTCGCCCTTTTGGGATACGACGATTTGTCCTCTACTTGTATGACCTAGATGTGCTTTTAAGTATCAGGATTCCTCGTTAGGATGATTTGATTGTTTAATAGGCTTCGTGTAACAATGATTCTGTTACCCATGTGAGACTCACTCTCCGTCCCTTGGCTTAACGGAAGCTTTGAAAGCATCGAAGTATTCCCCTGCGAAATAACTTCTCTTTGATAGCCATGTGCTTGTTATTACTTTAAATATAAGCAAAACTTCTTGGATCAAGAGCATTCTTTGGCAACCCCAAAGATGTGATTAACTATGTGGGATGCATCCTCTTAGGAGCACTTTAAACCCCATAAAAGGTAAACACCTATGAATCTCTGGTTATTGGTAGCTTTCATGGTCATTCTTTCACAGATATTTGACATAAGCTATTTAAGTCAAATTTCGTTTGTACGCATATGCTTGACTTATCCTAGCGAGTTTTGAAGCACAGGAGTTCTCCATGCTCTCTCTTGTTTGTCTGTCTTTGTCGTATATCTTGTTTTTCAGGTTCCTCTCTTCCCCGATCATTCGCATGATCCTAAAAAGAGACTTATTCGGAAAGGAGAAGTATATGACGATGGGAAAACTAGCTACTCCTTCAAAAATAAAAAGAGAAATGAACAAAAACATAGACTTTAATGTTTGTACATGGTCCATCATCCTTGAAAAGTTTCTTTATGAAAAATACTTAAATGGCTATCATAATTTAACCTCAATAATGAATCCCATTTTCGCCTTATTTGGATAACTTTTTTCTCTCTAAAAGTGCATCTATTGGCTAGCTTTTTTTTAGCATATTCTTTTTTAAAAAATTAGTCCATTGTGTGTTTTTTTTGTCTTATAGCATCCATGTCTCGAGCATTGGTGGAATTTAAAGTAATTGAGAACTTTGATAAGAAATTTTGGATCATAATAATTAAAAAAAACCCGACACAATGTCATCTTTGAGTGTAACATATTTTTTTATAAATGACATTACTTTCTTGGCCATAGGGATTCTCTAAGGTAGATTGATCTTAATGGCTTTTCTCATAATGATGAGGCATCTTCATCTTCTATTGGAAAAATATCTCTTTAATTCAAGAGGCATTAAACATAGAGATTCTTATTGAGTCGCCCCTATAAATCCTCTACTTTTACATTCTAACATTGAAGAGTCCATCATTCATTAGACAACTAATTGTTTTTATATTTATTAGAAATTACTTTTGATGATGGATATAATAATTTAAATCAATCATTCTATAGTTCATATCATACTTGCTAGTATGGATCCATACTTAAATAATATATATTCCTCTTAAAAGTTTCACATATATTCAAATAAGATATGTTCAAATAATTTTTGATTACTTTAACATTACTCAACACACTAAAAAAAACATCTTAAATATTGTTAAAAATATATTTATTTATTTTTTAAAACATAAAAAATAAGCTAAATAAAATTTATTTTTAAAAAATAAAAGGCAAAAATTAAAAAAAAATAAAAATGTTCCCAAGGAGGCCCTAATTAGTATGATATCAATTATTGGTCAATGTTATCTTGTGTTTATATTAATTTGAACAAGTTGTTATGCTAACTAAATTATAATTACATGTGAATCTAATCTTCTCTTACCCACACCCTAAGCATTATATTATAAATAGATTTGCAATAAGGACGCAACATGCAAGCCATGCAAAATACAATTTTTTTTTGTCTTTTTTAAGACTTATTATTACTATTATTTTATTATTAGGAAGAGTTTCATGCAACAACTCAATTTTTATGTATTTACATGTCTACCGCCAAAACTTCAACTTTTAAGTATATATGCGGCCTTATCTATGCATGAAAAAGAGTATTTTACACTTTTAAAACTTGAGATATAATAGTGTATTCTATATGATATGAAAGATTTTGAGGGTATAAAGGTAAAAAGTAAAATGTAGATATTAGACGTATAAATATACATAAGAGTAGGTTGGTATGTATTTAAAAGCCCCTTATTACTATTATTATTTGGGAAATTTGCATACATATCACACAATTCTTATGAATTTATATATCAAACACCCAAAGTTTGATGTTTGCTCCTGTATGCTACAAAAATGTCATTATGGTTCGAAAAGAAGCTAATATGCTTGAGAAGAACTGTGGGTCAGAGAAGATGCTAGGGGCCCTAACAACCCAGGTTTTTAAAAGGTGATATTAGGTTAGGTCTGGACTCCTTATGAACGCAGCACTCCATTCATACAAAGTCCAGACCTAATATTTCTCTCCTTTTTTAGACCCAATTTTCGAGTATCAAATGTCCAATACCATATGACAGGTAACAAATGTCAAGTACCAATTTCCAGTAAGGATGTGTCCCCTATCTATGTCATATTAGTGAAAATTTATTTAATATGTTCTCTTTGTAACCTGACAAAAGAACGGAATATGGCAAGCTCTATAAATAAAGATAATATACTATTCGTAAAAGGATTCAATGACACTTATAATAACTTGGTGTCATAAATTATGTATGAAAATGTGTATTTCACTATTAAGAAGATACTGATAGTAACATTTTTAAAGTGTTGTAACAGATTTCATTGATATGTTTGAGAATATATATGAATGTTTAGATGTTAGATATATAAATATATAAGAATTATGCGGTATGCATGTAAATGCCCCTCATTATTATTATTATTTTGAGACTCAGAACGATATTATTTAGATAGAAATCCATACCAAAAAGCCTTCTTTATTTCAAAAGCCTCTTCTTTTCTTTCAAGGCAAACTAATAACCTATAATATTTAAGGGGTTGTTTTGTTTTGTATTCATACCACTTATTTCTTATATATTTACGTATTTAACCCTTATCATGCATGGGATGATGCGAGGGCGTACGTCACTTTTGACAAGTTAAAATAATGATATCTTTTATGTGAAATGAAAGATTTGGGTGATACAAATATCAAAAATAAAGCCTCGATGTTAGATGTGTAAATACATAAAAATTGATTGGTATGTATGTAAATTTCTTATCACATCCTCATTGCCTTGCCTTGGAATCCCTCTACCTATCGCCATCGCCGTTTTCCCTCGTTTAAAATATGCTTATAAGTCCTGCAGATTCAGCATAATGACGAAAGTGATTGCTTAAAATATGTTAGACATTGATGGCTCTTTGGTTTATGGGACCTAACAACAATTATATTTTGATTAACAAGGCTTATTTTCAATGTAAAACTTGTTTAAAATATGTTTATGAGAGGGAAATTTGACTTTATATATATGCCCCCATGATGGTGGAAATTAGTGAAATATGCAAATTGTTTGTTTTCTTGAGGAAGTATGCTTTGAAGATTCCTTGGGAAACAATGCAAAAACAACCTCGCTTTTTATATAATTGCATATGATGGAACTATTAACTGAATAGTTCTTGTTATGCTAAGCCATATAAAAATCATAGGTCATAAGCTTTATAATTGCTAGAAAATTGATGGTAATGTTTTTGAGATATACACGTACACATGCATGTTGCATGAGTGTACCTTTGGAATGGTTCATGAAGGTCACTCCATCTACTTTATTTCCTTAATCTTACAAATATGAGTTTTAGAGATTTATTTTTAAGGATTATAAATTTCATATTTTATTCCGATGTAGTTACACATAAAGTTATCAGAGTTTCATATTGCGCATTAAAATATATTAACTCTATCGCTACAGGAAACGTGTTTATTAGTGTCAGAATTTGTGTTAGGTTGTACTCTGTTAATTTTGGGTGTGTTTGAGGCAACTTGTGTTTATAAACGTGTTTTCCAAACGATGAGGCTCAGCCTGCACTTATAAGCTGCCCCAAACGTACCCTTTATCTCTTTTTTAATTTTGTCGACTATTTTGTAGTCTTTATATAGTTTTGGTTTCTCTGTTTCTAGTTTGGGATTAGTTTGCTTCTTCTAATTCTTTTATTTGATATGGTTGAGATGATTGGGATTGGCAGTTTGTTGTGAGCTGAGGATGATTTTCTTTTACCATTTGTTTTTCTTGTCTTGTTGTTGCTTTGTTGTTTTGGTTGGGTTTTCGGTTTGGATTAGGACTGCTTCGTGTGCTCTATCATATTTGATATTTACCTTATTTGGCTTTGCTATTAGGTCAAAAGATAAAATTCAGGTATTAGATATGTAAATACAAAGGAATTGGGTGGGATGCATGCAAATGCTCCTAAATGAAATATCATTTGTGAGGAAAAATCTTATTTATTATATGATATTTTTTGTTCCACTAAGTAAATAAATCTCAACTCAATAATTCTTAGATATTCATTTTATGTGTTGGAATACATGAGATAAGTGAAACATCTTTTTTTTTTTTTTTTTTTTTT
>JXCR01142433.1:119641-138577 GCA_002079205.1 Phalaenopsis hybrid cultivar | reverse complement strand
TTTTGAGAAAGTTGCCAAAACGTAGCTCACCCAAACAGACAAAACTGTGGTGCGGTGCTGCCGCCGCCCCAAACGTACCCTAAATTACTATCAAATTAGTGTATTAAATAGAAATAGCAGCGCTAGCTAATGACTGTCATCAAAGAGGTTAGAGTAAACTGATCTCCAGAAGGTATATTATTACTGTGGAACTATTATGAACAGGACCTTAATGCAAGAGAATTTGCACAAAATTCCTCCTCAAAGCCTTCAATATCTTCACTCATAAGGAAATATATATACAAATCTATCAACCCCTACACCAATTAGATTATCAGATAAACTATAGCTTCAGCAGCACTTTTGCTTGTTCATCAAAATACAACAACAACAACAACAAAGCCTAAATCCCACTACGTGGGGTCGGCTACATGAATCCTTTTTCTCCATTGTGTCATATTTAGTGTCATATTTTCATGTAGTTCTAGTAAATTAAGATCATTTTTATACAATAAGCCCAAGTCTTCCTAGGTCTACCTCTGCCTTTCTTAACACAAGTCGAATCTAAAACATCTACTCTCCTAATCGGATCATCAAATAGTCGACATTTAATATGACCAAACCATCTAAGACGACTTTCTCTCNCCGTCACAAGAGCTACACCAACCCTATCACGGGTATATTCATTTCACATTTTGTCCCTAAGTGTAAAACCACTCATCCACCTAATTATTCTCATCTCGGCAACACTTAACTTATTATTCAACATTCAGTGTCATAGAGCATTGCAGGTTTCACCACCGTCTTATAAAGTTTTTGTTTCAATCANATCCACCTAATCATTCTCATCTCGGCAACACTTAACTTATTATTATGTTTCTCTTTTAAAGGCCAACATTCATCGTCATAAAGCATTGCAGGTCTCACCGCCGTTTTATAAAATTTTACAGCATTCAGCGCCATAGAGCATTGCAGGTCTCACCACCGTCTTATAAAATTTTCCTTTCAGTGTTCAGCGCCATAGAGCATTGCAGGTCTCACCACCTTCTTATAAAATTTTCCTTTCAATCTAAGTAACCATTTCTATCACACAAAAGGCTATTTCACATTTTGTCTCTAAGTGTAAAGCCACTCATCCACCTAATCATTCTCATCCCGACAACACCTTAAACTTATTATTATGCTTCTCTTTTAAAGGCCAACATTCAGCGCCATAGAGCATTGCAGGTCTCTCCACCATCTATAAAATTTTCCTTTCAGTCTTAGCGATACTTTTCTATCACCTCCCCACCGTCTTATAAAATTTTCCTTTCAGTCTAAGCGGTACTTTTCTATCACATAAAAGACTCACCAACATTTTATAAAATTTTTCTTTCAGTCTAAGCGATATTTTTTTTATCACACAATAGGCCCCAAAACACTTCAACCAACCAACTTGAATTCTACTATTAACATCCTCATCTATATCACCATCGCTTTGCACAACGAACCCAAGATATCTAAATCATTCACACCTTTTAATAATTTGATCACCCAAAGTCACACTTCTGTCACTAGAGCTATTATCTACTAAAATTACATTCCATGTATTCAGTTTTAGTTCTACTTAAATGCTACTAAAATTACATTCTATTCAGTTTTAGTTCTACTTAAATAAAGGCCTTTAGACTCCAATGTAGACCTCCATAATTCTAGTTTTTCCAGGGCTTTTTCTCTCGTTTTATCCACGAGAAGGATATCATCAGCAAAAAGCACACACCAAGATATCCTCAAATGTCCAGTAAGACCATCCATAACTAAAGCAAAAAGATATGGGCTTAAAGCCGATCCCTGGTGTAATCCAACAGAAAGAGGAAAATATTTGGTCAATCCTCCTTCAGTTTTGAACATCAAAATATTAATGCATTATACATATTCACATAAATCAAGAAATTAATATTAAAAAAATTAAGAAAAGAAAAATTAAAATCTTAAAAATAATCAGGAGACAAACAATTCCAATAACAAATAAAATTAAAATTTTCAAATCATGAAGCAGTTAAAGAAAACTAAAATGAAAACAGCAGAAAAAACATCATAAATTTCATAGAACCAACCATTAAAAAAAAAATTAATAGTGAACAAGAAAAACACGAATATGAACAACTCGCGCAACATACAACGAAAAAATACAGATTGAAGGCGACAAAATTCAAAGAAAAGAAAAATACCATAGCGAACGACCAAAACAAACCGCTCGATCAGCTTCAGTTGAAGTCCTTCAGCCTTTTCTTCAACATGTCCATTGACTTCTTCCTAGCATTCGGCTTAGTGTTTCTGCTTGACAAACTTCCGAAAATTCTATCAGGAGAATCCTTAAATTTATCACATATACTGACCACCTTTTTATAGTCCAGAGAACCATAATTCTTCTGTCTTATTACAGGATTCATAAAGTTCTCAGCTTGATTACTTAAAAGAAGGTTAACCAGTTGTCTAGATTCCAACAAACAATCCTTTAAGCTCCGGTTTTTGTTCGAATCGCACATTCCCGTGCTCTCATATCTTTCTTCTGCAAACACTTCAAGTGCCTTCAAGTCATTATCGATCCCCATAACAGCACTAACTGTAAATCTCTTAACATTATCATTTAAAAAAGCTGCAACAATGGAGTCAGAGATATGTTCCAATGAAGAAATACCAAGTTTGTAAAGGGCTTCCATCGGTAAAATCTGCTGGGCTGTAGATATCAAGGTGTCAAGATAGATTATAATCTCATTCATATAATCACTCACATTCTGTGGAGGATCATCAGCAATCCAGTTAAAATTATTCATGAGAAAATAGAATTCATCCAACTTCGAGTTCACCTCGTTCAGCAGCGCGTTATAAGCCGCGTTCTGTGAGGCCTTCAACACGGCCTTCGCAGCGAAACCAGCATGAGGCCGATCGAAAAGACGAACCGGCATGCCGCAGCGCTGTGCAACCTGTCGAAGGAAGAGATCACAAGCTCGCTCCAGAACAGAAATGTTAGCAGCGATTTGCATCGCCTGCGACGCGCCTAACGCGCAGCCATGAATAATGTTGAGGAGTGTTTCGTTGAGGACGTCGATCAGAAGCTTGTCCACATACTTTTTCACGACATCGTAGAAGTTCATATGGGCTCCGAACGATAAGTAACTCACTGAGTCGTTGATGAAGGAGCGAATTATACGGCAAACATCGGGAACGGAAGAGGAGAAGGAGGCCACATATGGAAAGGCAGGTGTTATATCTGAAGTTTGAAGATTGAATGCAACAACATTCATTTTGTATTCGTATTCCTTCCGAATCACCATTTGTTCATAAGAGTCGTTAGCAAGGATGTTGGTAAGTTGTTTCCGGCATTCGTCGAGGAGGAGTTCATGATACTTGTCTCTGGTGCTATCGAGAACCTCAAGCAATGGTGTCAAACGGTAACCATAATGCTTTAGGGTTGAACATAACAATGTAACGAAGTCCTTGATGAGAAGAAGATGGCTTGCAGCATCCATGCGGGCAAACTGGTACTCTAGAATTGATGTTATAGTTGCCAGAGCTGTGTCCCAAATAGTTTCCACCTGAGTATCAGACAGCAAATCTCCTGCGGTGCGAAGAACACGGTCCTCCACAATGAAAAAACCAGCAATCTGAGTGAAAAAAGGTTGGTGGGATTCGAGAAATGGCTGAGAAGTTGAGATCTCTAAGTCCAATTTGAGCTGCATTAATCTGTTCTTGTAATAGTATTCGTGGAACCTCGCCTCGATACCAAGACAAGTGTGTATATGGTGTGCGCGGTATACGGGAGTAAGATCAAACTCAAGAACTGAGTCTTCATCGAGCTGTTCAATGTCTAATGAGTACACACACTCCACAAGACCAGAACGGCTCTGCTCTTCGGCTTCCCGCTGTCGAGCACGCATTTCCTCATCTTTTTGGCGGGCAGAGGCAGCTTGCGCAATGGCTAATTGCCCAATATTCTTCGAAATACTTCTTATTTGCACAAGCCACTCATTAAATTCACTGCAAACTTTCTTTTCAATGTGTGTTTTTATTGCTGGAATTTGCTTCTCAATCACCTTTCGAAGCGACTTTATGGGAACATTTGAGAGATAATCATTCTCAATCATGTCCAGAGTTTTTAAAGCTGGGACAAACTTGTTATCTGATATATGTTTATTGCACTTATGGCATAAATTTGAAATTTGAATGCAAATCTTCAGCTTTCTAAGGGCCTCAGTGACATTTTTTTTGATAGAGTAAAGTTCAAGGAGGTCCTCAAGCTTTAGAAGAAGAGAACTTGCAACGTCTTGAAGACTGAGGTTTTCATTTGCTAACATGCTTTTGAGCTCATCAGCATCCACCAACACACCACGAAGCTCGTCGACTGCGAGTATGAAGTCCTCATAGTGGAGTTTGCAAAGCTCTTCTATTTCAACTTCCTTCTTCTTAACGATGCTCCGAAGCTGGTGCAAGAGCGCCTCTGGTTTGCCAACTTCAAAGGCATGTCTAACAATTGAGCCTAAATCTTCTCCATTTCCAATCAAAGTTGAGAGGCCTGAGTCAATCCCCCCACTTACTTCCCCACTTTCTGTCGCTGCCCTCCTTTTGGGTTGGGCATTCATTTCTGCCAATTAGTGGCACTTAATTTAGAAAGAAATCTAATAAAATCTATCAGAAGATTAAAAGTTTAACAATATTTGGATTTGGGAGAAAAGCATCAAAATAGTTCTCCTACTCTTTGCAGATGGGTAATTTTAATCCCAAAATCCATAAAAATATCAATTTAGTCTCTAGACTATTTTATCATGGGAAATAGTCCCAATCTGATGACTAATTTGATATTCTTTATAAACTTTGTGACTAAAATGACTCCATGTAAACAGTCGGGGGATTATTTTGACACCTTTTTCTTTTTTAATCTCAGAGTCCCCTATCAATCATAAATAACAAAGAAAATCATCATAAATGAGATTGTGATTAGATACCAATTTATTCATGAGTAGCATCAGAACTTTATTAGCGAGTACAGTTCAGGCTTAAATGAGAAAGAAGACGGATAAGCTCTAAGAATGTAGTAGATTAAATTGATGTTGAAATACAAGTTGATGTAACCAAATTTAATCCCGGGCTAATCCACCCTAAACCTGCATTTATAGGTATAGGTCAAGTGCAATGCTAAATGGATTATTATATTTGAATAATACAAATAAATTTATGTAGCAAAACTTACAATGCTTATTCTAAAATTCTTATTGAGTGCTAGTTGTTCAAATACTGGAGTGGCCCTTGAATGTTCAAAGTTGAGGGTCAGATCCTCAAGGAAGAACTCCCTTTGCCGAACTCTCCAGCAAGTTCCATGGCAAATTGGAGATTTTTTACTATCTTTTTAAATCTTCTCATGCATTAAAGTAATGGAGAGAATTAGAAAATTCATTGAGTTTAAATCTTCTTATGCATATTAATACTCGATAGATTTTAAATCTCTAAAGGTTATGGTACTCGCTCTTCAAGTCTGTGTTGAATCTGAAAATATAAAGATTGTAGAGCAAATTACTGAACTTCAATTTTTTAAAAACTGATAAATTTATATATGTGGGAATTTTTGAAAATTTGTCGAGTTGCCTAGTACTCCATCAAATAAAACCATCAGGAATGTTTGTTGAGAAGTAAATAATCTAAAGGATGAAGTTGCTTTATTAAGTTTGTGGCATCTCCTCCAATAAGCTAGTTCATTGAGGTGCCAAAGTGTAATTGTATTACTTAATTCACTGGGAACTATATCTCTCAAGTCAATCTTGATTTCAAAGTTCTATTATGAGAAGCTACATCTTCATTATGTTAAAATTTTTGGAGCATCCCAGCATCATCAAATGGTTCATCCTCCTGCAAGTTAGATGAGATTTTTTCCTTCAAAAAAATTTTTTTTTATGAGATATGTATCTTTCATTTTATGTATTTTCTTTTACATTCTACCGTAAAAGGTCACTATGTTTGTAAAACATATGCAACACTTAATTATTTTATGCCCATCTTTTTTGGTAAGTTGGCTTCTTTTTCAAAGTTGGCAATTAATTTTTAAATGAATCTTGTGATGTGAGTGATTTGACTGAGTTGACATGATATGCATCGCTCAAGTTTTTAGAGTATTTTCCTGTCATTTCAAATCACACATAATCGATTATAAATATCTCTGAATTGATCTTCCGAGTTGATTTCTGTTCAACCTCCATTTTGATGTTAATTTGGCGTTTTGATTGAAGGGATTAAACTAATTTACTTGAAACTTCATATAGAAGTTCTTTTTGGTTAAATATTTTTTTGTTTATAAAACAATGGTCATGGAATTTGTCATGGAATTTGATTTTATTTTCTCTATTAAATGATTATAAGTGTTAAATGATTAAGACAATAAATAATGTCATTTAACGCTAACAATGTGCTTATCAAAATTTCAAATGACTTTGAAGAACAGCTTCCAAAAAATTTACTAAAACTACTCACTGAAGCATTGAATACATAAACCTGAGTGTCAGTTTACTTGTTTTCACTATTATGATGATTTATCATTCAATCCAATAATTTTCATATTTAGTGATATTTTTAGTTATAATTTTTTAATATTTTTTCATGTTTAAAATAATGTGTTACCTGATCGTGTCATTAAGTTCACTAAAGATCTAATGACAAATATTTTTGAGTTCCAAGCATTTCACATGGCTAATATTAGCTCTAATAACTCGCCATTCACATACAAGAATTATTAGACAAGGGATTGTCAAACCAAAAATTTCATCTTGGGTAACTGCTTGTGAAAAAAAAAGACGAAAGGATGAAATTACGCCTTAATTAATTAAATTTAAATAAGATGACCTTGAAGAATAAATATCTACTGATAAAGTTGATTTGTTTGATAAGTTACATAGTTCATCCATGTATTTTAACATTAACATTTAGTTTGTGTACTGTCAGTTGAAGATAAAAAATGATGATGTGCCTGAGACTATTTTTTAATTATGATATGACATTATGAGTTTTTGGTAATGTCATTTGGATTGATTAATGCTAATTTAGCTTTCATGGATATGATAAAAAGAGTCTTCAAACTTATTTAAAATATTTTGAAATTGTATTCATTGATGATATTTTAATCGACTCAAAGAGTGAAGATAAATATGTTCAACATTTCAGAGAAACGTTGAAAATTCTTTAGGAGAACAAGCTTTATGTGAAACTCTCCACAGAGAAGTTTTGCATAATATCAATGAAACTAATAATTCTAATAATGGGTAATAATAGATCAGTCGAAACCAAGCAGCACAAAGAACATTATTGTTTTTTTTTTTTTTATCTAGTTGTCTATTGATAGAGATTTTTTAAAGATTTTTCTAGTATTTATGTGTATTTTCCTAAACTAATTGAGAATTCCACCAAATTTAGGTGGTCTATTGCTTGTGAGCAAAGATACATGAAGTTCAACTTCATGAAAAATTTAACCTAAACAGCTTGGATGATCATTTAAGAGCTACAAAGTATTCAATTGCATGAAATCTCAATCATTATTATTCCCAATCAAGATTAAAGGTTTACTTCTAAATTATGGAAGAAAGCACTAGAGGCTTCATATATAAGATAGAGTAAGAGCATTGCATTTCATTATCAGGCAAACTACCAATCACGGCATACCATTCAGATAATGAAGATTTGATAAGAGCAAATAATATTGATTTCAAATGTAATTGATAAAATTACATTTTGCTAGTGGAGCTTGCATATAATAATAATTTTCAAGCCAGCATCGGCATGTCATCATACAAGCTTTTTTATGAAAGAAATTGTAGGTCTCTTTTATATTTGTTTTAATTAGCAAGAAAAGACTCTTAAAATCTCAATTAGTTGATCAAGCTACTAAGAAGATCCATTAGATTCAGTTATGATAACATTCAACTTAAGAGCATTAGAGAGATAGTTTAACCCTAAGCATAAAAAATAAAAATAAAAAATCAAATTTGAGGTTGTGGATCATGTCTTTTCAAGATTTTACCTAAGCATAGAGTTATATGATTTAGCAAAAGTGGAAAGCTTCGACCCTATTAAATTAGTACTTTAAGGTGTTCAAGAGAGTTGGCAGTGTTCTTTACCATCAAAACTTGGATGAGTGCACACTATTTTTCACGTATTTTTACCACAACGCTATATGCATGATGATTCTCAAAAGTTTTAATTTTAGTCTCTATTCAGTCAAAAAAATATCTGAACTATGATGTATCAAAGCATATTTTGAATTGTGAAGTTTGACAGATTTTTCGTTGTTCTATTCACTTAGAGTACTCCTGAAAATAATGTTGTGAGAAGCAACACAAAAAGCAAAAGAAGAGATGATTGGAAAATACCCCAACANTGTATCAAAGCATATTTTGAATTGTGAAGTTTGACAGATTTTTCGTTGTTCTATTCACTTAGAGTACTCCTGAAAATAATGTTGTGAGAAGCAACACAAAAAGCAAAAGAAGAGATGATTGGAAAAGACCCCAACTATTCTAAAATTAAAATATAAATTTAAGGACCAAATTCTTTCGAGAGATAATATTTAATAGACCGAATCTGGTCTATCATCAACCCCTCATTTTACCCAATTTGTCTAAACCATAAATCAATCAACTCAAATGAAAATTTTGTAAGCACCGATCTATGCTCTATCATCTAACATTCGATAATGTGTCTGCCTGCCTTCGCTTTAACTATGGATTTAAAAGGAGCAAACTCTAATTCATCACACTCCTCACCCAGCCCTATCTTAACAGTCGTCAAGCCTCCTTTGACAAAGAGATCCAAGTCGCAAGACCTCACCACGATCTATTTTTCCCAAGTCGCAAGCCCCCATCCTCTTCTCCACAATCAACCAAACACTAATAGCAAGGAGGTATCGCCATTGCCTTATTCTTTGATCAGAAGTCGTCACAATGTAAGTCATTTTCTTTTCCTCCTTCTAATCCAATGTCCCTTCTACTCCGACTCTAATTCTCATTTCACTCTTCCTCCATATCGTCTCATCCCTCTTTGTTATATTTCAAATACACTATAGTTCCATCCCTCCCCATGATTTGATAAAGGCCGTTTAATTACTTAAATTTATAGTAGATTAACTGGTGTATTATTAGTTGGTTACGTTAGATTAATTCTGTTTAAATTCTACTTAAATCACTTTAGAGAGATCATATTTTGGTTTATAAGATAGATTATATTTTTGTAATAACCAATTTGAGATCTAGGATCGCTAAATCCCAAGAAATCATGGAAACTCGTGATTCGGCACCTTGGTGTTGTGGAATCGGGGAGTGCACATTCGTGGGAATGCAGAACCGACTAATTTCGTGCCTTTATAAAATTCAGAGATATATTTCCATTTTATAGCTTATCTCCTATTTTTTTACTTCCAATTTGGGTTTCTTTCTAATAAGAGACTATTTATATGTTTGATCTTTCTGTTTTGCGTGCTTTAGAGATTCTATCATTGATTTCTACCCTAATGCCTAGGAACATATCGTGGATCCTTTTCATCGCACATACTTCATTGTTTCTCCATTTGACCATTCTATTTAAACCGGACAGCTACCGAACCAATCGAATTTGCTGCCCAATAGCAAATTTCACCCCGTATCATCTTCCAAATCTCATCGACCTTACATATTCTCGTTCCCTTGCTATTCCCCAATCACCTCCTCACTAGATCTACTTCCTAAATAACTTCTGGGAGCTCCAAAATGGTATCATCTAGTATCAGAGCTCGACAAACCCAAAATATTTAGAGATTTATCATTCCTACACTACCAAAAAAATCCATAACCTAAATTTTCAACAAATTTAAAGCCCTAACCATTCCTTCCATAATTTTTAGCCCTAATTCTAAACTTTAAAATCCAACCTTCCTATCTCCACAAAATATCTAACTCAATACTACCACCAAAATCCTAAAACTACACCAATATTTGGCTCACAAAAAAAATTTCCTACATCACCCACCTAACCCTAACCTTAAACCTCATTTTCCTTTTCCGTCGAAACTTTTATCGGAAGAATGAAACATCATGCTGCCAAGGAGGAGCCCTCAACGCATTGTTTAGGAGATCATAATGGAGCATGTGCAGTGAAAAACTCTTCAATTGCAACAAAGACTTGACATCATTGAGAAAAGACAACCTAGACAAATCACGCATAGCCACGACGCTCACTCATCAGATCAAGTGGAGGAAGTAAAACCGATCCACCAAAAAGCTTCCAATGATGAAGAATCAATACACCAACGATTGACTTTGAATCTTAGAGAATAAATTAGAATTTTCTGAGAAATTTGATTTACTCAATTTGGCCAATTGTATGGGACTAAACGAGTTCTATGTGTGCCTACAAATAGTAGAACGGGTCTTTTAAGTACAAGGACATTTCACATGACAGAAGAATAAAGTTAGCTGCCATTAAGTTAAGGAACAATGCTTCTAAAAAAAATTATCTAATCTAAGATGAAAAGGGAGATTCAGCGCAAGTGCATACCAACACATTACAGACAGGATATGTTTTTGAGACTTTATTATTTAGAGCAGCAATATCTCTCAATAGAAGAGTACATCCCTAAGTTTGAGCAGCTTATATGCTAATGAAGCTCGAGGAGAATAACATTGCTCGATATATAGGGGGATTAAAATAACAATTGGTAATTTGGTACAGTTACAACTTTATTGGATATTACATGATGTCCAAACCTTAGCCCTGAGTTGGAGAGACAACACATCATTATTTAGTCCACACTATCCTTCAAACAGGGCTCATCAAATTGAGCACCAAGCATACTCCACTGGAGCACCCAAGCCGACCCCAACCAAGGGGAAACTAATCGAAAGCAGAGAAAGAATGGAGACCGTCAGCATTCTAAAATCCATCTCAACCAAAAAACACTTCAAGTGCCATGATTTTGGTCACATTGTGTCAAATTGCCCAAATATGAGCATGATCTCTTTCACTAAGCACAGGGCAATTGAAATAATGAACAATGACACGCGAAAGAAAGAAGATGTCAAAGAAGAGTAATGGCTTGTAGCAGATGAGAGAGAGATGCTAGTGATTCAAGCTGAGCTTATGAGAGAGACTCTAATAAAACTAACATTGGTTGTCTTATAAGTTAGTGACTCCGAGGAAAGGGACGGCCCCTATTGAGATGCGGATATCCTGAAGAAATATATATCCCCTGCGTTGTTGTCACTGAGGTGGTTCAGTATGTCATATATTTCATTTCAGAGTCAGCTCCTTCAGATAGATTTGTTTATCGGATGTGTCCAATCGAGCACAAAGAGTTGGATAAAAAGGTTACAGATATAATTGCTCGAAACTTTATGAGAATAACTGTCTATGTACAGTTCCAACTCTGGTAGCATAATGGCTATTTATTCTTTCAAGACAGACTTTGAAAGGACATGCATGCTTCAAAGATATATTGGGTGGATGTGAGCATATGCTTTGTAGTGAGGCTCCCCCAATTACAACAATGCAATGACTTTGATGTGTTGATAAATCGATTTTAGAAGGTTGCAAAGACGAAAGCTCTCCAAGTCAAGGAGAATAACGCAAGAGCTCTCGATCTAGAAATTTTGCAATCTAAGATCACAGAATCCTGTGGAATCATGGAATACTGCGATCCGACACCGTGATGTCGAAGAATTTGGGGAATGTAGTCATTGCAGGAGTGTTGAACCAACTAATTTTATTTTTGCTATCAAATTCAGAGATATATTTTACCTTTTATAGCTTATTTCTTGTTTCTTTATTTCTAATTAAGGTTTCTTTCGAGTATGAGAGTATTTATATGTTTGGTTTTTCAGTTTTGAGAGACATTTGGCTTTGGTTGTATGTTTTAGATATTCTATCTCTAATTTCAATCTTAATAAGCAATGTATCATTTTCTTTTTGAAAATGGTGTTTGTAACTTACCTATGAAAAAGTTAGGGATCCTCATCGCTACCCATTCTTTATCATTTCATCATTTGACTCTTGTTTTAAGTCTGGATGGTCGCTAAACCGTTTGAATCTCCTGCCCAACACATTTCACCCCCCATCCTCTTCAATATCTCATTGACATTGCATATTATCGTTCCCTCACTATTCTCCAATCACCACTCCACTAGGTCTGCTTCTTAAACAATTTTTAGAAGCCCTAGAATGGTATCACTTAGCTTGACTAAGATATACATATATTAGTAAAATAATTAGTCTTAATGCATTTAATTATGTACTTATAATTGGTTCAGATTCACTTCATGTAGTACCATTGCTCAGTGAAATTTAGTATATCTCAATTGAATTTGGAATTTTATACAACTCGTTTAGAAATAATTAGCTCTTATTTATCAAAGGATAAATTTATCCTTCATTGTTATAAATAATATTTTTATTACTTTGTAATGAGCTTCTCAATATTTGAAAGTTACCAAACCAACTTTATTTTCAATTATTTGTTATACAAATTCCCATAAATACTCTTTATATTCATATTGCAATATCAGATAACATAGATAACTTTGTTTTGATAAATTACTACACAAATTCCTGAATATTAAAATGATTTATGTAATAGCAATATCTACTACTTTCAAGAAATTGATTCTATTGAATTTTTTTAAATTATATTTATGCAAATCATGTCTTGTTATAAAACTTGCAATTGTCATACTGATTATATAATATCTGCTTAAATTTTGTTAATGAAATAGATAGAAATTGTATAATTTTGTGCAGAAAGATATATGTCAGTATAAAATCTTTTTAATAATGACTAGCAGGGTGTCAACTTGCTCTAAAAATAAATATTGAATATTCTTAAGATTGGTGTTTACATTTCCTAATTTAAAAATATTAAAATAAATCAATTATATATATATATATATATATATATATAGATATGTGTGTGTTGAGAAATCATACAAAAGCTTATTCAAGTGTATTTGATACAATAGCACATAGATGTTGATATGCAAGTATATTTATCGATATGTTTATTGTATAGATGATCATAAGCATGATAGTAATGTAGATTATTTGAATCGTATGACACTTTTTCAATGTTAAAATAATATTTTAAATATTGCTCATGCTAAATGCTCTAATACATTGTTGTTTATATTTTAATAAATAATAATAGCTTGAGATGTTTAAATCATCAAACTCACTCGTTACAAACATTTTCATTATAAGTTCTATTAGTGTGCTTATTGGGTTATAACAACATGAAAAAATTCTTCAATAATATCATTTTTTTTTACTTTATGATATAGTTTTCTTCTATTTTGTTTAATTAAATTTGATTTTTTTTTTACTTTTTTTTTATTTTTTATTATTTTTATTTATTTTAACTTTAATTAAAGCCTTTATTGATAGATTAAAAAAGTGAAATATTGCAACCTTCTATTATTTAATCCTATTCTCATCATTTATAATTATGTGTAAGTACAAAATAAGTTTTAATCAAATTTGCCTCTTAAAACTTCTTTCAAAAGTTAAGTTCAATATTTTCATCTTGTTTAATATTGCTAAGTGTAGAGGCTTTTGGACCACGGGTATGACATGAAAAGCTTGAACATGAGAATCTTGATTAGATTTTCATTATAAATAAAAGCTAATATTACTTGAGTTGATCAAAATGTATCAAAGTATCTCAAACTCATCCTTTGACTCTCTATGTAAACAGTGATGTGAGAGCTATCAGGAGCCTCGTTTATGAGATCCCTATTACAATACTGCCATAGGAACTGAACCAAGCGCTTGCATCAATTCACACAAACAGCAAAAAGCCAAACTAAGCAACCCATTTTCAATTCCTTTCTAATATTTAGCGAGCTTTCTTCTTTCCTTTCATTTATTTCTAGTCATTTCCTATATATGTGTAACATTAGAGTTTAGATTAGAGTTTTTTGCCATTACTTTGTTTAGGACAGTCGTCGACGTCCGTTTGCTCCATTCAAGGTTGTATCCAAGAGTTTGGGTGGTGTTCAGGTTGTATCTCTCTCCCGACGTGATTATCTTCCTGATCCCCTTCCACATCCTCCCCATCTCACTCTTGGACGCTTTCCATTGTTGCCTCTGCCCCCGAACAGCCGTCCCTGTTGTTTTTCTGCAGTCGCCTCCACTGTCAGATTTGCATTCCTCAATGTCATAACCATTCCAGCCACCCCTACCACTCTCCGTTGATACCTACTTGTCCAACCCTCCCCTTTGTCGTTCGCTGTCACCCCCGACTTTTTCAATTGTCCTTACCACCCTTTGTCACTGCCTAGCTGCTATCTCAACTGTTTCCTGCATTGTCCTCATTGTTCCAGCTACCCAAATCCATCCCTCTGCTGTCTTGTTATTGTTCTTGCCCCCGATATGCCTTACCCCAACTCATTCACCTTCTAAAAACTTTACACGCTGAATCTGACTCCATCTAACAACCCAACCTACCCAGCACCCCACCTCATTGAACTCCGCTACTTGAGATACAATTAAGTTGTGTTTGTCTATCTATATTGTTGCATTTCCCTTTCAGTGCGAGTTGTAACCGCCAAATTGGCTTTATAGTAATAATATTTGGTTTTCCTATTATTGTTTGAGTTAAATCCAGTATCATTTGGTATTAGAATTGGTTAAATTTTAGTCTTATCCTAGGTTTCTAGCATCCTTGATATCTCCCCCAAAATTTTTTTCTTTGCCACCCCCATTTCATTACTACACACTTCCTTCCACCTATCCACTCCTAAACCTTAATCACGCCACCAAAGAGAAAACTGTCGAACATCTGAATGGGAGGAAATGGCATGATATTGTTTATGAGAAGTCCGCAAAAGGGATGTCAAGGAACCTTCTATGGAGAATGAGAGGCGGGAAATCCTCCAAATGCAATAGAGATTTGTTGTTTTTGAGAGGAAACAATCTGAAAGAGTCACCAATAGCCACAACGGTGACTTGCTCGATTGAAGAAATGGAATCTCTTTCACCATACAGATATCAAGGATGAAAACTTCTGCCCCGAAGACTTGATTTGAATATCTAAGAAATCAAAATTTTGAATTAAAGGTGAATTTGTCACATTTTGATAGCCACTTAGACTCTGACGAGTACATCAAGTGGCTTCTGACTGTGGAGCTTTTCTTTGAGCTTCAAAATGTCCCATCAAACATAATGGTGAAACTAACAGCCAACAAGTTAAAGAAAAGTGTGTTATTTTGGTAGAAAAATTTGAAGCTTATACGTTAGCATGAGAGAAAATGCAAGATCACTGCCTAGTCAAAGATGACATGAGAGATGTAATGTGTCAATTTCAATACATATCAGCTCACTACAGAACAAATGCTCAAACTCCAGCTTCAAAAGTGGAGAGACGATATCACTGGGCGATCATCACATCTTACAAGCAAGGTTTAACACTAAGGTCTTACAGCTAGAGTACACCCAAGGGAACAACGAAGTCAACCCTGCCTAAGAAGATATTGATTCAGAGTAGAGAACATGTGGAGTAAAACAATATTCATAAATCTATTTCAGTCAGAAAGTATTTCAAGTGTCCCAAATTTGGGTATATTAAATTAGATCGCACAACCACGGGAATGATCCACTTCACTGAGTAGGGTGCTATTGAAGAGATGGGCGATAACACAGAATACACTGAAGAAGTTGAGCGCACAAACGAGGAGTATTAGCTTCCAAGTGATGAGGGAAAGAAGCACGTAGTTCCAACAAAGCCCATGAGAGAGACTCCAACCGAATTAATCATGGTTGTCCTAGAAAGTTTTGAGCTCGACAAATCGACACCAAAGACATGTTAATCTCAGATAAGAGAAATTCAAACTTTTAAGATATATAGACACCTTCCTGAGTTGCCTCTACTGAAGGAGGACAACATGTCAAAGATGAGGCACTTTTATGCCACTTCTAGAAGATTATATAAAGTTATTTGGGTATTGGATTCAATTCAACAATGCACCCACTAATAAATCGTCATACATGAGATATGAAACAGAACTTTAGAAATTATCTTAAGAGCTTGGTAAAGAAGAAATTTCTACAATAGGATCTAGGTCCTACCAAAGAAAAAGATGTCCCTCCTGAGTGAATATACTTTAATATGATCCAACCTACCTTAGCTTTCATCCTAGAGTTGATTCTTCCTGACATACTTGTTTATCAGATGCATCTAGCCAAGAATGAGCAGTGGGAGAAGTAGATTATAGATTAACTTGCATGAGATTTGACTTGTGGAATATATTGCGATATGCAGCTCTAACTTAAGTGGTGCCAAAGGTGGATAAATATGTATTCTATCAGAATGTACTTAGGAATGATAATGCTTGCATGATTGACTTACCTAGAGCTTGCAAGATTGTTGCTACCTTTAATGGGGATGACCTAACTAATATGAAGAAAGATACCCTTCGACATATGAGGTTGAAGCTCACCAACCCCGGAAGACTAATACGATAGCTACCAAAAGCCTCGTTTTTGTGATCCCTGCTACAGTACTACCATAAGAGCTGAATCGAACACGTGCGCCGGTTCACAAGAACAACATAGAGCTAAGTAGAGTGGCCCTTTGACAATTTCTTTCTAATTTTTAACGAGTTTATTCCTTTCCTTTCATTCATTTCTTGTTGTTTCCTAATATGTGTTGTATTAGGGTTTAAATTGAAGTTTTGTGGCATGAGATTTTTTAAGACAGCCACCGCCGTCCGTGTAGTCCCTTCTAGGACAACATCAGAGAGTTTAGATGGTGCTCCCACTGTATCTCTCTCCCAAGATGATGGTTATCTTCCTGATCCCCTTCCACATTCTCCCCACCTCACTCCTAGACACCCTCCATTGCTGCAGCCGCCCCCAAACAGCTATCATTGTTGATTTTCTGCAGTCTCCTCTACTGCCACCTTCCAGAATTCGCCTCCCTCGCTGCCGCAGCCGTTCCAGACACCGCTATGACTCTCCGTCGCTACCTACCTGCCGTCCAGGCCTTCCCCTCGCTGTTTTCAATCATCCCTAGCTTTTCCAACCACACTTTCGCTACCACCACCAACATCATCAACAGCAACAAAGGAAAAATCAAACGAAAACTCTTTACATGCATCATTAAATTCAAGATTTTGCTTGGTTAAAATATAAGCACAACTCTTACCAGAATTCGAAGAATGCGTCACATTCTGATATGTACAACCATGTTCTTTTCCAAATTAAAAAAAAAAAATCTCAAAAGAAAAATTACGCAACCAGAGTATCAAGAAAATAAAATGGATCGGCAAAACTTCACAGAGACGGATTCAATGAGGTGTGCTAACAACACAAAACGAAAACAAAACAAAAAAAAAAAACAAACAAACCAGAAGCAAACAAGAATAAGATGAAGGAACCTTGAAGACCGAATCAAACAAGCGCGTGCTGTCCGAACTGTTTCTGGCCGATCTAGCAGTCAAGAGAGACGGTGTGTGCTTGATTTCCCACAGAGAAGGCTTGACACAGAAGCCTTCGCCGGCGGTTTTGATCGGTTCAAAGCGCGATCGTAGTTCTGCAAAAACCGAAAATCGCGGGAAGCAATTCGAGATGGAGGCGGAAGCTGTTGTTCGCCGGAGATTGCGCTGCGGCCACCGGCACCAGGAGGAGCTCTCCGCAGTAGAGCGAAATCGCAGAGGTTTGGAGCAGGGGAGGCGTTGTGGGAATCAAGAAATCGATTTTCATCGGGGGCGAAATTTTTTTAAAGAAAATTGCTGCTTCAAACTTTTAGGAAACAATCTTTAAAAAAACAAAAAGCAGCTTTGTCGCATTCTGCGGGGCGCTGCAAAAAGCAGTTTTGTAGTTAGCGATGTTAATTTAGTTTAAAGAGTATAAGAAAATATTGTATTTAAAATGTACGCAGAGTTGTATATATTTTAGGTTATTCATATGATATAATTAGGTTATATTTAGGTTACATGAAAAATTATAAAAGGTATAACTTATGTATAAATTAGTTGTACCCTCCGAATAACCTAAAATATACGCAACTTTACTTACATTTTCTGTCAAATATTTCTCAAAAATATTACGGTGGCTAATCGTCTGAACATCGGAACCGAATATTTTTTTAATGATTATAAATAATTCTAAATTAGATTTATGAGCCACTTAGTATCTTTTTTTTTTTTTCAAATTGATTTTCATTTATAGATGCAAAGGCTTTAATTATTTCGAAATTNGGTACGGTGTAAATCCTCCTATCTTTTTAGGCTATTTGCACAGTCCGATATTGTGTAAACATAAGTCCTAAACCCTAAATAATTTGCAGGATTGAAATATCAAAATAAAATTATTTCAAAAAAATAAAGCCAAACAATAGGATAGTTGGGAGTTCACCGGGATTTTCCCCGGATTTGTGATATCCCCTACTTTTCTTCCTTTTGGATTTCTTAAATAATTGTTCCTATTTTAAGTCATTCCCATTTGATTTTCCCATGTTTAATCGTGAAAACCTAAACTTTGAAATATTGAGGCAAGACCACCTGATCTTAATCGAGAGTTTTCTTAAATGACTCTCAGTCATTTAAGATGCAATTAATTATAGGGGTTTGTCTCTATAGGGAATCTGGAACCCAGATAAAATAAACCATATCTAATCCTCGTATTAGGTAGGGGAACTTGTTAGCTTTTTTTTTTATAAAATATTTCGCAGATCAAAAAGGATGTCACAAATTCTTTAGTCTAGGTGATTGAATCTTCATTACAAGTGATATATTTATTATTCGGGATAAGTGTATTACTTGTAGTATTGTATTCAATCATCTAAACTATTTAAAATATGAGACTCGTTTGGTCTCACCTATTTTAAAATTAAAATGTTACTTTTAAAAATCAAAAATATTACATTCATATTTAAATTATTTTCAAAATCACAAAATGATCACTTTTTCAAATCACGAA
>JXCR01142433.1:105000-117732 GCA_002079205.1 Phalaenopsis hybrid cultivar | reverse complement strand
AACCTTGAAGACCGAATCAAACAAGCGCGTGCTGTCTGAACTGTTTCTGGCCGATCTAGCAGTCAAGAGAGACGGTGTGTGCTTGATTTCCCACAGAGAAGGCTTGATACAGAAGCCTTCGCCGGCGGTTTTGATCGGTTCAAAGCGGGATCGCAGTTCTGCAGACGCCGAAAATCGCGGGAAGCAATTCGAGATGGAGCCGGAAGCTGTTTTTCGCCGGAGATTGGGCTTCGGCCGCCGGCACCGGGAGGAGCTCTCCGCAGCAGAGCGAAATCGCGGATGTTTGCAGCCGGAGAGGCGTTGTGGGAATCAAGAAATCGATTTTCATCTGAGGCGAAATTTTTTTGAAGAAAACTGCTGCTTCAACTTTTAGGAAACAATGTTTAAAAAAACAACAAGCAGCTTTGTCGCATTCTGCGGGGCGCTGCAAAAAGTAGTTTTGTAGTTAGCGATGTTAATTTATCTGAAAGAGTATGAGAAAATATTTTTTATACTTAAAATATAAGCAGAGTTGTATACATTTTAGGTTATTTGGATAATACAATTAGGGTATAACTTATGTGTAATCTAGTTGTACCCTCCGAATAATCTAAAATGTTTGTAACTCTACGTGCATTTTTCGCACACAAATATTTCTCAAAAATATTATGATGGTTAATCGTCTGTACATCGGAATGGAATATTTTTTTTTTTAAGATTATAAATAATTCTAAATTGGATTTATGAGCCACTTAGTATCCTATTTTTTTTTTTCAATTTGATTTTCATTTGTAGAAGCAAAGACTTTAATTATTTTGAGATTTGCTCGAAATATCTATTATTTATAAAAATTATATATATAATATTGAATAAAATTTAATATAATGAGTCATAAAACTATTTTGATTTGAAACGGATCCAAATAACTAATTTGAACTAATTAGTTTCAATTTTAAGTCAGATTTAATTGATTTTGAGTTGATTTCGAGCTAAAACGGTCTCAAATAACTCAATTTGAGTCAGCTCATTTCAATTTTGAATTAGATCGAGCTCGATACAATTTCAAGCAGAGTTGGCTTGAAATCGAATACTACGAGCCACAAGTCGGTTCTGAGCCACACTCAATCTATTTGAGCTAATTTTCAGCCGACCAAAGCCCAACATGAGTCGGATCGTTAACAACCCTACTTATAACAAGAATTATACGATTAATATTTAATCAAATACTTACATTCATATCAAGTCAATTATTATGTATTTACATATCTATCCTAAACTTCAATTTTATATATTAGCCATCATAAAATAATGATAATTTTTATGTGAAGTGAAACACTTTTGTGGTATAAATGTAAAAAAGTAAAATTTAAGTGTTAGATATTTTAATACATACAAATGGGTGGAATGCATAAATCTTATGCATTTATATACTTAAAACCCAAATTCTAATGTGTATATATATAGTATTTCGGGGTCTTAAAGCTTATGATAATTTTTTTATGTGATGTTAAAAATTTAAATGCTATATATATATAAATATGTGAGAATTGAATTGAATTGTGTATGTATTGGAAGTAGAATCATATTTTTCTATGATGATAAAGATTAAAATCCCATTTAATTTTCATTAATGTTTTGTTGAAATATAATATTGAAAAATCTAATATTTATTTTTCTAATGATTTGTGCATTTAACACAAAGACTCTAAACTTGCCAATTCAAATTTATGNTAAAGATTAAAATCCCATTTAATTTTCATTAATGTTTTGTTGAAATATAATATTGAAAAATCTAATATTTATATTTCTAATGATTTGTGCATTTAACACAAAGACTCTAAACTTGCCAATTCAAATTTATAACCACAACTTGTGTTTTCAATGATGTTGTTGTAGTTGTTTTTAGGCGGTGTTTGGTTGCATTTTAGATTTATGTAAAATAGGATTTATCAAATCTGAGAAATTCAAAGTAATCAAATTTGGTCTGTGACTGAAGAGATCAGGAATGACGATAGAATAATTCTGCCTCACAAATGGATATACTAAATCTGGATCTACGTCATAAAAGTGATGGAACTGCTGTCATCATCTTTTGATGTTAGGAGCGTTGGGTGCCCGCTTTAATTACTAGGGAGTATGATGCACGCGTGCATAACCTCCTAGAGCTCAAAACATTCGATTTTGATCCTCCGGCATGCGGCCAAAAGTGCTTTGTTGGGGTACGGCTTTCACTAAAGCGAAGGTCAGTCAGCATTATGTATGTCAGACGGCTTCGATCGGACCGACGAATTTCGCTCAGTACGGTACAAACAAATCGGGTCGTGTACTTGTTGGCAAAACATCGTTCGTATGTCCCCAGTTTGCAAAGTCGATAGCGTGAATGAGTCCAGAACGTTCCTTTTAGTTAGGGTGAGCTTTCTCGGGTTCGAATGTAGCGTAAGACCACTCGAACATGAGGCTTGGTCCAACTAGTGCCGGCGTGAACATGCCTAAATTTGGCGTGGGCCGCGTGGCCATGCTAGGTCTTCTCATATTTGTTGACCGCTCCCTGAGGCCAGTGTAGCCACGCTAACCAGAGCGAGCGGGTGGTGTAATTATGCGATAGGAGTGGCCGCACGACTAGCCTGTTCACAATGCCTATAGGGTAGTATTATCATGTTGTAACCATGACGTAGCCACGTCGCGGTCCTATTTTTCTGACGAGACATCATCTGACTTCTAGAAATTGTCGCAAAGCGGTCGTAGGTCATTTTTTGTACCTTTGGTCACCTGGGATGTTCCCAATGGGGTAAGAGGTCATTTATTCCCCATTAACCATGGGATAAACCTCTTTTGCTAGGGATAACCGAGAGAGCCAGTCATTTAGTGGAGGGAGATCATTTTGGAAATTTTCTTGGAGAGGAGGAGATCCTAAAAGCAATGTGTTGATGGAGGAGAGTTATTGGAGAAAAGTTTGCGGATTTAGTAAGTTATCATTCCATTATTCTTCTTCTTCTTCTCATTCTCCATCATTTTCTCCACCTCTTTTGCATCTTCTTCTTTTTCGGCCGCCATTTCACTGAAAAAAATAACATAGAGAAGAGAAGCTTTCTTGCTCAGAGCCTTGCCGGAATCTTCTTCTTGAAGGGAGTTTCATCCTTTTTGGGAGAAGAGCATTCGTTGAAGTTCATGACGTCATTGGAATCTCCTCACAAGGAGAGCTTTATCGTTCTCTGAAGAAGTGCCTATACCAAAGCTTGAAAACTTTTTCAGTCTCTCCTACCATTTGGAGAGCTTATTTTCGGACAATGTCGAATGCCGAACAATCACCGCGACGGTATAATCCTCTCAACTTTCATATTTTCCTTTCCTAGACCCCTTTGGTCGGGAAGTGCAGAGCATTAAGGATTATGTTTTGTTGTGCTTAGAGAAAGCCTTTAGGCTACGAAGCCATTTGAGGACATCCCTCTAAGACTTTTGAGTGTTCCCCTTAAGCCCTAGCACCAAAATCCTACAAAAGAGGAGGTTTTGTGGGACCTCTTCGTTTGTTTCAGAGGTTTCACTTGGATGGACAAGTGAGATCGAAGGATCAAGCGGATGGTGGCACCCCTTTGGTTTCGCTCAATCGCGAAGAGTTGCCCTCAAGAGTCAACTTTTCACTCCATTTTGAGTGAATGAACATCAACTTCGCATTGCTTCACGTAATACAACATTGACAGCGCTTGTCATCAATTCAACTCTAGAACCTACACGAGGTTGTCAAGACGAGTCTGAGGTGACGTTGAGTGTCTTTGGGTTGTATTGTATGTGCATGACCATTTATTGATATTTCTACATTTTTGTTTTCTTGTCCACGTGATCACTTTAGTTCGATCGGTCACACTAGTGATCGACTGATTACCTTGGGTCAAATCTATCGCCCCGACCCGATCAACCGATCTTTTGAGTTTGATCGTCTGCACTGGTTCGATCACCCACTTGGGGTCTGATTGGTCGTCCCGGCTCAATCAACCTATTTCCCATACTCGATCGGTCGCCCTGATTCGATCGCATGATTTTTGGGTTTGATCGATCATACTTGTTCGATCACCCAGTTTGGGTCTGAACGGTTGTCCCAGCTCGATCAACCTATTTTGAGGGCTCGATCGACCGCCCCGGCCTGATCACCCAATCTCTTGGGTTTGATCAATAGCACTGGTTTGATCGCCCACTTTAGGTCTGATCAACTACCATGGCTCAATCGACCTATTTTCTGGGTCTGATTGGCCACCCAGGCTTGATCGCCCGATTTTTTGAGTTTGATAGACCACACTGGTTCAATCAGTCACTTTGGGTCCAATCTGGTCATTCCGGCTCAATCGACTACTTTCCGCATTCAATTGTCCACGCCAACCCGATCGCCCAATCCTTTAGGTTTAATCAACCGCATTGGTTCGATCATCTACTTTAGACTTGATCAACAGTCCTAGCTCGATCAACCTATTTTTTTGGGTTGGATCGGCCATCCCAACCTAACTGTGCAATATTTGGGATTCGATCAACAGCCCCACATCGATCACCCATTTTTGGCAGATAGGCAGTCCCGGGCCGACTACCCATATGTTGGGTCTGATCCATCATCTCATATCGATCGACCCACAACTTTAGTTCGACCGACCTACATGACCCGGTCGATCGATTTGCATACTTGGATGCATTTCTTTCATGATTGAATTTTCCTTTTGCATGTTCATGAAAATCTTTTGGCTTTATGTATGTTATATATTTCATGCTTACATGTCCTTTACTCAAGTGCCGCAGTCGGGAGCTGCACGAGTAGTGTGCCACATAGGGTGTGGTAAGGCGCAGGGATCAAAGCCAGGAGCTGCACTAGATGGACACTCACTATAATCTATAAATGAGGGAATCATTTTTTCAAAAATGGACTACTGAATCTATTAAAAAAACAAGAAGTCACTGTTATAGTGCACTTGCTTCTATTTTTTTTTCTTTCAATTCCTCTCATCCTTCCAAGTTCCAATGCTCTATCCCTTGGGCACGACTCGTAGGACGCTTTGAGATTTAACACTTTTATATTAATATTTTTTTAATCGAGCCGCATCAAGAGTAGAGCTCAACTCACAAGAACCAAACAAACTCACTGACCAGTTCGGCTCAATTACATGGCAGGCCCAAGAAGGCAATGGGCCTTGTTCCCTTAATTGTAATTAGAGATACATCTGCCAGCTTTTTCGACTTTTTGCACCATCCCCGTTAATATATTTAAGAATCCAAACCCTAGACGCTGCAGTCATTCATTCCGCCTCTTACAGATCGCTGCAGAGGATCGGCGGCGGTGAAAGATGCCGGCTGGGCACGGTCTTCGTTCGCGAACTCGCGATCTTTTTGCGAGGCCCTTCAGGAAGAAGGGCTATATTCCTCTGACAACGTATCTTCGAACCTACAAGATCGGAGACTACGTTGATGTCAAGGTTAATGCCGCCATACACAAAGGGATGCCTCATAAGTTCTACCATGGAAGGACTGGGAAAGTGTGGAACGTAACCAAGAGGGCTATTGGAGTCGAAATCAACAAACAGGTGATCGCCTTCTTTGTATACTTATGATCGATCTGCCTCCAGGGTTTTTTAGATTTAAATAATGTTTAATGCGCTCAATCTTCTAGATCTTATATTTTTCATATTATTTGTCCTTATCTTTCTGAACATATCTCCGTGGTTACGCTGCTTTGCTTTGTTTTCGGTTTTTATGCATGCTTGCTCGATGGGATTAGTTCCTCATGTTAGTTTTTCCACAGATGAATGAATTATTATGCGTGAACGAATTACCCGCAAATTATTTTTGTATTATTTTGTTTAAAATTTCAGAAGTATTGTTATATTATAATTTATAGATGTGAGAAATCTGCCAATACTGATATATTTCTTTGATTGCTGCTATCCATATCCACTTTTGTTTTCATTTTTTTCTGCAGTTTTGAGAATCTCTAATGCTGCCTAGTCTCATTTATTGATTTTCTTCTTCAGTATCATTGTTCAGAATTATAACGTGGTTCACGATTTCATTTTTAATTATTGCCTTTCCAAACTTGCCTGCTTGTTCGCATTTAAGCATTCCAGCTACATAGCTAGCATATTTTGCATAATTCTAGCATTTGTTCCTCTTTTCATGTTAATTTTTGGAAGATTTACATGCATGCCACACAATTCTAATGCACACCTACACTTGAATTTTCATATATATGCCACCTTAATTATGCATGAAAAGGTATATTTCTCTTTTTTAAGTTAAAATAGCGATTTTTTTTATATGATATGAAACATTTGTGTGGTATAAATGTAAAAAAAGCAAAATTTAGCCATTAGATTTGAAAAAGAATATAACAATTGTATGGAATGTATGTAAATGCCACAATTTTTTTTACCCTTGGTTTATAAAGTTTGAAGTTTGCACGCATAAAAAGTGAATTCCGCCTAAACTGTGCAGATTATCTATTTTGGCTGATGATTTAATACTCATCCTGATCTTTTTTAGATTTAGATTGATATAAATTAACTAAAACTTTGATTGCTTTTTGTTAGTTTAAGGCACACATAATAAAGCAAAGAGTTAGATGTGCACTTTTTTTGAATTTTAGCAGAAGAGATATACTATACAACGGAATAAGGTAAAGAACTATTTAACATGCACAATAGAGCATAAATGTAATGTTAAACGAAACATTTTTATTAACAATATAATGTTATGTATGTTGAGGTGAAGCTTGTGTGAATGATGTAATTGNTTATGTAAAATAGGATTTATCAAATCTGAGAAATTCAAAGTAATCAAATTTGGTCTGTGACTGAAGAGATCACGAGCGATGATAGAATAATTCTGCCTCACAAATGGATATACTAAATCTGGATTTACGTCATAAAAGTGATGGAATTGCTGGCATCATCTTTTGATGTTAGGAGCGTTGGGTGCCCGCTTGAATTACTAGGGAGTATGATGCACGCATGCACAACCTCCCAGAGCTCAAGACATTCGATTTTGATCCTCCGGCATGCGGTCAAAAGTGCTTTGCTGGGGTATGGCTTTCACTAAAGCGAAGGCCAGTCGGCATTACTTATGTCGGACGGCTTCGATTGGACCGACGAATTTCGATCAGCGCGGTACAAGCAAATCGAGTCGTGTACTCGTTGGGAAAACATCGTTCGTATGACTCCAGTTTGCGAAGCTGATAGCGTGAATGAGTCCAAAACGTTGTTTTTAGTTAGGGTGAGCTTTCTCGGGTTTAAATGTAGCGTAAGACCACTCGAACATGAGGCTCGGTCCAACTGGGGCCAGCGTGAACATGCCTAAGTTTGGCGCGGCCATGCCAATTTTGGGCATGGCCATGCTAGGTTTTCTCATATTTGTTGACCGCTCCTGAGGCCAGTGTAGCCACGCTAACCAGAGCGAGCGGGTGGTGTAATTATGCCACACGAGTGGCTGCACCACTAGCCTGTTCACAATGGCTATAGGGCAGCATGATCATGTTGTAACCATGGCGTAGCCATGTCGCGGTCCTATTTTTTGACGAGACATCATCTGACTTCTAGAAATTGGTCGCAGACCGGTCGTAGGCCATTTTTTGCACCTTTGGTCACCTAGGATGTTCCTAATGGGGTAAGTCTTTTGTTAGGGATAACCGAGAGAGCCAGCCATTTAGTGGAGAGAGAGATCATTTTGTAAATTTTCTTGGAGAGGAGGAGATCCTAAAAACAATGTGTTGCTGGAGGAGAGTTATTGGAGAAAAGTTTAAGGATTTGGTAAGTTCTCATTCCATTATTCTTCTTCTTCTTCTCATTCTCCATCATTTTCTCCACCTCTCTTACATCTTCTTCTTTTTCGGCCGCCATTTCATTGAAAAAAAAAACAGAGAGAAGAGAAGCTTTCTTGCTCAGAGCCTTGCCAGAATCTTCTTCTTGAAGAGAGTTTCATCCTTTTTGGGAGAAGAACATTCGCTGGGGTTCATGACGTCATTGGAATCTCCTCACAGGGAGAGCTTTATCGTTCTATGAAGAAGTGCCTATACCAAAGCTTGAAAACTTCTTCGGTCTCACCTACCATTTGGAGAGCTTATTTTCGGACAATGTTGAATGCCGAACAATCACCGTGACGGTATAATCCTCTCAACTTGCATACTTTCCTTTCCTAGACCCCTGTGGTCGAGAACTGCAGAGCATTAAGGATTATGTTTTGTTGTGCTTAGAGAAAGCCTTTAGGCTACAAAGCCATTTGAGGACATCCCTCTAAGACTTTTGATTGTTCCCCTTATGCCCTAACACCAAAATCCTACAAAAGAGGAGGATTTGTGGGATCTCTTCGTTTGCTTCAGAGGTTTCACTTGGATGGACAAGTGAGATTGAAGGATCAAGCGGATGGTGGCACCCCTTTGGTCTTCATTCGCTCAATCGCGAAGAGTTGCCCTCAAGAGTCAACTTTTCACTCCATTTTAAGTGAATGAACATCAACTTCGCATTGCTTCACGTAATACAATATTGACACCGCTTGTCATCAATTCAACCCTAGAACCTACACGAGGTTGTCAAGACGGGTTTGAGATGATGTTGAGTGTCTTTGGGTTGTATTGTATGTGCATGACCATTTATTGGTATTTCTACATTTTTGTTTGCTTGTCCATGTTAACAATTTAGTTCGATCGGCCACACTAGTGATCGACTGATTACCTTAGGTCAAATCTATCGCCCCGGCCCTATCAACCGATCTTTTGAGTTTGATCGACTGCACTGGTTTGATCACGCACTTGGGGTCTGATTGTTCGTCCCAACTCAATCAACCTATTTCCCCGGCTTGATCGGTCGCCCCGATTCGATCACATGATTTTTGGGGTTGATCGATCATACTTGTTCGATCACACAGTTTGGGTCTGAACGGTTGTCCCAACTCGATCAACCTATTTTCAAGGCTCGATCGACTGCCACGGGCACCACGGCCTGATCACTTAATCTCTTGGGTTTGATCAATAGCACTGGTTCGATCGCCCACTTTAGGTCTGATCAGCTACCATGACTCAATCGACCTATTTTTTGGGTCTGATTGGCCACCCCGACCCGATCGCCCGATTTTTTGAGTTTGATAGACCGCACTGGTTCGATCACTCGCTTTGGGTCCAATCTGGTCATTCCGGCTCAATCGACTACTTTCCGCATTCAATTGTCCACGCCAGCCCGATCGCCCAATACTTTACGTTTAATCAACCACATTGGTTCGATCATCCACTTTAGACTTGATCAACAGTCCTGGCTCGATCAACCTATTTTTTCGGGTTGGATCGGTCATCCCAACCTAACTGTGGAATATTTGGGATTCGATCAACAGCCCCACATCGATCACCCATTTTTGGCAGATAGGCAGTCCCGGGCCGACTACCCATATGTTGGATCTGATCCATCATCTCATATCGATCGACCTACAATTTTAGTTCGACCGACCTACATGACCCGATCGATCGATTTGCATACTTGGATGCATTTATTTCATGATTGAATTTTCCTTTTGCATGTTCATGAAAATCTTTTGGCTTTATGTATGTTATATATTTCATGCTTACATGTCCTTTACTCAAGTGCCGCAGTCGGGAGCTGCACGAGTAGTGTGCCACATAGGGTGTGGTAAGGCGCAGGGATCAAAGNCATGCTTACATGTCCTTTACTCAAGTGCCGCAGTCGGGAGCTGCACGAGTAGTGTGCCACATAGGGTGTGGTCTTAGCGCAGGGATCAGACCCAGGAGCTGCACTAGATGGACACTCACTATAATCTATAAATGAGGGAATCATTTTTTCAAAAATGGACTACTGAATCTATTAAAAAAACAAGAAGTCACTGTTATAGTGCACTTGCTTCTATTTTTTTTTTTTCAATTCCTCTCATCCTTCCAAGTTCCAATGCTCTATCCCTTGGGCACGACTCGTAGGACGCTTTGAGATTTAACACTTTTATATTAATATTTTTTTAATCGAGCCGCATCAAGAGTAGAGCTCAACTCACAAGAACCAAACAAACTCACTGACCAGTTCGGCTCAATTACATGGCAGGCCCAAGAAGGCAATGGGCCTTGTTCCCTTAATTGTAATTAGAGATACATCTGCCAGCTTTTTCGACTTTTTGCACCATCCCCGTTAATATATTTAAGAATCCAAACCCTAGACGCTGCAGTCATTCATTCCGCCTCTTACAGATCGCTGCAGAGGATCGGCGGCGGTGAAAGATGCCGGCTNACCACCGTCTTATAAAATTTTTCTTTCAGTCTAAGCGGTGCTTTTCTATCACACAAAAGGCACAAAGCATTCCTCAACTTCAACCAACCAACTTGAATTCTACTATTAACATCCCCTTCTATATCACCATCTCTTCGAACAATNAGAGTATTTATTTATTTATTTATCTAACTTTTAAAACTGTACCCCCAATTCTGATGTATTTACATTTCATACACCTATATTGCACTTTTTACATTGTGTGTGCGCGTGCGCGTGCGCGTGCGCGTGGGTGTGGGTGTGTGGGTGTAAACGAACCAAACAAGAACGAACAGAGCTTGTGTTCGGTTCATTTTAAATTTTAGTTGTTTGAAATTGTTCACGAACTCATTGTTCATGTTCGTTTCTCAATAATAATTCGAACACGAATGAATGCATCATTGTTCGTGTTTGGTTCGTTTTACTAACCGAACGAATGCATCACTGTGTGTGTGTTGTGTGGGTGTGGGTGTGGGGGTGTGGGTGTGTGGGTGTGGGTGTGGGTGTGTGGGTGTGTGGGTGTGTGGGTGTAAACGAACCAAACAAGAACGAACAGAGCTTGTGTTCGGTTTTTTTTTAATTTTAGTTGTTTGAAATTCTTCACAAACTCATTGTTCGTGTTCGTTTCTCAACGAACAAATCGAACAATAGCCGAACAAGAGTTGTTCGCGAACGACGATCCAGTTGGACATCCCTAATATTAATATATATAAATAGTATATTATTATATAACTTATATTATATAAATATATGATATATATATTAGTATATTACTAATACAATTTTAAGTTATTTTTTATTTCGAACAATAATAATTCGAACACGAACGAATGCATCACTGTTCGTGTTTGGTTCGTTTTACTAACCGAACGAATGCATCATTGTGTGTGTGTTGTGTGTGTGTGTGTGTTGTGTGAGTGTGGGTGTGGGTGTGGGTGTGTGGGTATGTGGGTGTAAACGAACCAAACAAGAACGAACAGAGCTTGTGTTCGGTTCTTTTTAAATTTTAGTTGTTTGAAATTGTTCACGAACTCATTGTTCGTGTTCGTTTCTCAACGAACAAATCGAACAATAGCCGAACACGAGATGTTCGCGAACGACGATCTAGTTTGGCATCCCTAATATTAATATATATAAATATTATATTATATTATTATATAACTTATATTATATAAATATATGATATCTATATTAGTATATTACTAATACAATTTTAAGTTATTTTTTATTTCGAACAATAATAATTCGAACACGAACGAATGCATCACTGTTCGTGTTTGGTTCGTTTTACTAACCGAACGAATGCATCACTGTGTGTGTGTTGTGTGTGTGTGTTGTGTGGGTGTGGGTGTGGGTGTGTGGGTATGTGGGTGTAAACGAACCAAACAAGAACGAACAGAGCTTGTGTTCGGTTCTTTTTAAATTTTAGTTGTTTGAAATTGTTCACGAACTCATTGTTCGTGTTCGTTTCTCAACGAACAAATCGAACAATAGCCGAACACGAGATGTTCGCGAACGACGATCTAGTTTGGCATCCCTAATATTAATATATATAAATATTATATTATATTATTATATAATTTATATTATATAAATATATGATATCTATATTAGTATATTACTAATACAATTTTAAGTTATTTTTTATTTCGAACAATAATAATTTGAACATGAACGAATGCATCACTGTTCGTGTTTGGTTCGTTTTACTAACCGAACGAAAAAAGTTTGTTAACATTCATCTTGTTTACTTATCCAACGAATCGAACACGAACTCATTGACGAACCGAACACGAATTGTTCGCGAACAATGAGCTTTTTTGACAGCTCTATGTGTGTGTCTATATATATATATATATATATATATATATGGTGTTAGACATGTTAATGCATAGAAATTGTGTTATGTGCAAAGTAAAACTTTTAAAGCATAGATATACAACAACAATAACAACGCCTTAATTCCACTACGTGGAGTCAGCTACATGAATCCTTTTTTCTCCAATGCGTCCTATTTAGTGTCATATTTTCATTTAGTTCTAGTAAATTAAGATAATTTTTTTATACCATAAGCCTAAGTTTTCCTAGGTCTACCTCTGTCTTTCTTAACACAAGTCAAATCTAAAACATCTGTTTTCCTAATCGGATCATCAGATGGTCAACGTTTAATGTGACCAAACCAT
Organism: Phalaenopsis hybrid cultivar; assembly: GCA_002079205.1. Taxonomy (NCBI): domain Eukaryota; kingdom Viridiplantae; phylum Streptophyta; class Magnoliopsida; order Asparagales; family Orchidaceae; genus Phalaenopsis; species Phalaenopsis hybrid cultivar. The sequence goes on along the minus strand of JXCR01142433.1, from coordinate 105,305 downwards.
CTAAGACTAATTTCTCTAATTTTGTCTGTCACAGAAGCTACACCAACCCTATCACATATATATTCATTTCGCAGTTTGTCTCTAAGTATAAAGCCACTCATCCACCTAATCATTCTCATCTAGGCAACACTTAACTTATTATTATGCTTCTCTTTTAAAGGCCAACATTCAGCGCCATAAAACATTGCAGGTCTCACCACCGTCTTATAAAATTTTTCTTTCAGTCTAAGCGGTGCTTTTCTATCACACAAAAGGCACAAAGCATTCCTCAACTTCAACCAACCAACTTGAATTCTACTATTAAC